>JAULBY010020343.1:0-48486 GCA_032358315.1 Ophiocytium majus | reverse complement strand
CAGATCGTGCTGCCGATCTTCGATGCCGGGCGCAACAAGGCCAACCTCGACGTGGCCCAGGTCAACCGCGACATCGCGGTGGCGCAGTACGAGAAGTCGATTCAAAGCGCCTTCAGAGAAGTGCAAGACGCCCTCGCCGGCCGCGCCACCCTGGGCGAGCAGGCGCGTGCGCAACTGGCACAGGCCAACGCCGAGCAGATCCGCTTCAAACTGGCCGACCTGCGCTACAAGAACGGCGCATCGAGCTACCTCGACGTGCTCGACGCGCAGCGCTCGCTGTTTGCGGCGCAACAGGCCGTGGTGCAGGTGCAGGCGGCCCAGGTGCAAAACCTGGTGACCTTGTACAAGGTGCTGGGCGGAGGCTGGGCCCCCACGCCGGCCACACGCTAGGGCCTGTTCACATCAGGGACGGCGGCGCCTGCGGCACCAGCGAGGCGATCCAGTCTCTGGCGAGCGTGAATTCCATCGACTTGTCGAAGTAGACCTGGGCGCCTGCCGCGAGGTAGGCGGACCGAACGGCATGCCAGGTGAAGTTC
Organism: Ophiocytium majus; assembly: GCA_032358315.1. Taxonomy (NCBI): domain Eukaryota; class Xanthophyceae; order Mischococcales; family Ophiocytiaceae; genus Ophiocytium; species Ophiocytium majus. The sequence continues at coordinate 47,950 of JAULBY010020343.1, read as the reverse complement.
GACATGGCCACCACCTTGACACCAGGGTGCTCGCGGGTCACATGCAGCAAGACGTCGATGCCCTTGTCACCATGGCGAAGGTCCACGTCAAGCACGACCACGTCCGGCCGGCTGGCTTCAATCAGGCACAGAGCGCCGGCCACATCTTCGGCGCAACCCGCCACCTCGACGCCAGGCACCGCGGTGAGCAGGTGCTCCAGGCTGCGCTGCACCTGCGGGGAGTCGTCGATCACCACCACCCGGAGCATGACATCAGGGCGTGCCCAGCTGCGGCTGGGTGCGCCGCGCCAAGTCCGCAATCCAGTCCCGACCCTTGGTGAACTCCAGCGACTTGTCGAAGTACGCACTGGCCCCGGCCCGCAAGAAGCCTTCCCGCATGTCATGCCAATGAAAGTTGGACATGGCAACCACCTTGGTGCCCGGATGCCGTCGCACCACGTGGCGCAACACATCAAACCCACGGTCGCCGCGCTTCAGTTCCACATCGAGAACCACCAGATCAGGCCGCTCGGCGTCGATCAGCCCGATGGCGCCCGCCGTGTCTTCGGCAAACCCCACCATCTCGACCCCATCGATCGACGCAAGCAGCCTGGCCAAGCTGCGCTGGACGATCAACGAGTCATCGACAACCACCACCCGGGTCATGTTCATCTTGCCCTGCCAACCACCCCAATGGCTTCAGGATCACACGCACGGCAGACCCACGCGTTGCGCACGCTCAATTGGTGTGCATCGCCGCCAGGCTGAAGTGGGTCACCAGCACATGGCCGTCCGACATCAACGCCGCATGCATGCGGAACCACCGCTCCTCGTCGGGGCTGTGGCACGGGTACTCGCTCACGAACGCCGGCCTCTCGCCCTCCAGCACCGCCAACAGACCCCGCAACACCGGCACGACCTCGGCGTCACCCGCTGCACTGCGACGGCAGACCTCGAGATAGCTCACACCCGGCCCGCAGGCGCGCAACCCCGGGTCGCCATTGCGCTTGGCAAACTCATGCCAGGCCCGGTTGACAAGCAGGATCACGCCTTGCCGGTCCAGCACCGCAACATGTTCTTGCAGTGCATCGATCACCGCCTGCACGTGGGCCATGTCACGGACCGGCAGCACCGAGCCGGGCTGCAGCACGACAGGTCTGGGCACGGCCCCCGTGGGCGGGGCGGGGTCGCGGGGGCTGGCCGGCGCGGAACCCAAGGGGATCAACACCTCCACCGCCGTGCCCGCTCCGGCGGCGCTGTGCAACTGCAACACGCCCCCCAGCGCACGCACCCGCTCGTGCATGCCCAGCAGCCCGAACGATTCGGACTTGTAGCGCTCCGCGTCGCTCATGCCGCGGCCGTTGTCGCTCACCCGCAGCCAAGCCTGCCCGCCCACGGCGGTGGTCAGTTGCACCTGCACTGCGGTGGCCTGCGCGTGCTTGGCGACGTTGTTCAAGGCTTCTTGCGCCACACGGTAGAGGCAGGTCGACACGGCAGACCATGCCATCAGCGCTTCACCCATGGTTTCGGCCGCGTCGAGCCGGCAGGCGATGCCGGTGCGCTGGCCGAACAGCCCGAGCAGGCTCTCCAGCGCAGCCACCAGGCCCAGGTCTTCAAGCGCCTGCGGGCGCAGGTCGTTCACGATGCGCCTCGTCGAGGCCACCGCCGACTGGGCCAACGCATCGATCTCGGCCAGCACCGGCTCGACCTTGGCGCGGTCCCCGTCGAGCCGCCCGCCGATGGCCACCACGTCGATGCGGATCGCCGCCAGCGTCTGTTGCAAGTCGTCATGCAACTCGCGCGCAATCCGCTTGCGTTCTTCTTCCTGGACGCGCTCTCGCGCCTCCATGAGGCGCTGCAGGTCAAAGTGCGAGCGTGTCAGCTCGGCCTGCGCCTGCCTGAGGTCGGTCACGTCGCGCATGACCACCAGGATGGAGCGCCCGGTGTGATCGTGGATCAAGGTGCCCACCGACTCCACCCAGCGTGTTTCACCATCCGCCCGCAGGATCTTCAGCTCGGCCAGCGGGGCCACCGCAACGCCGCCACGAAGCGTGCCGATGCGCGACGACACCAGTTCTCGTGAGTCCGGGTGGATGAGCTCCAGAGGCGAGCGGCCAAGCAAGGCGGCCTCATTGGCTCCGAACAGGCGCTGCGCCGCCTCGTTGACAAACGAAACCTTGTCGTCGCTGTTCACGAACACCGCCTCAGGCAGCACCATCAACAGGCGGCGCAGGCGGGCCTCGCTGTCGCGCAGGGCCGCTTCGGCGTGACGACGCTCGGTGATGTCGCGCAGGATGACGGTGTAAAAACCTCGCCCCTGCGCCGTCAGGTACGAGATCGCCGCGTCGACAGGGAATTCTTCGCCATTGGCACGCACGCCCATCACGTCGCGCACGCTGCCCATGTGTCGCGCCGCGGCACCGCTTCTTCCGAAGGCCTGCACATCGTGATGGTGCGTGGCATGAAACCGCGCGGGCATCAAGCGCTCCAGCGGTGCGCCGAGCAGGTCTCCGATGGCATGGCCGAACATCGCCGCAGCAGCCGGGTTGGCCATCACGATGGTCTGGGTTTCGTCTGCGGTGATGATGGCGTCGGTGGCCGAATCGATGATGCCGTGCAGCCGCGCTTCGCTCAATCCCAGCGCGCTCTCGGTCTGCTTGCGGGCCGTCACGTCGCGCATCGAGGCAAAGACCGCTGGCTCACCCGCGTAGACAACGGGCAGGCCCTGCACTTCGACGTCGATGACCCTGCCGTCCAGCCTCAGGAACTGCTCCGCCAGCACGGGCACAACCTGATCCCGCTGCAAGACCTGATCGACGGCCGCCAACGCGCGCTCCCGGCTGGCGGGGTGAACGAGCTCGAGGCTGGATCTACCGACCAGCTCGTCAGCACTCTTGGCCCCCAGCATCTCGACGGCGGTCCGATTGACGTAGACGATCTTGCCGGCGCGGTGCACGGAAATGCCTTCGGGCGACCAGTCCACCAGCGTGCGGTAGCGGGCCTCGCTCTCGCGCAGTGCCAACTCCGTGGTGGCGCTGGAGTCGAGCATGTGGTTGAACTGTCGGGCCACGGCTTCAACCTCGGCCGGGCCGGTGAGCTGCGCGCGCGCCTGGCTGTTGCCTGCAGCCACATCGGCGGCGGTGCGCGCCAGTTCGCCGATCGGACGCAGAATTGACGCGGCCAGGCGCCAACCCAACGCGAGCGCCACCAGCAGCAGCGCCAAGCCCAGTGCCAGGGTGTTGCGCACGGTCGCGTCGTATTCGGCAAACACCTCGGCTTGGGGCAGGCCGGCCGCCACACGCCAGTTGACCCCGGGGATGGTGGTGAAGGCGACGAGGCGCGGCACCCCATCGCGCCCGGTCATCAGCTGAAACCCTTCGTGCTGGCCCTGCAGCGGGTCCCCGTCTGAGGTGGCTGGGCGTTTGCCGACGAAAGTCTCCATCTCAGCCGACCGCAGCAGCATCGCGCGCTCCCCATCGACCACCGACACGATGGCATGGGCCGGCACCGCCGCCATCAACTCGTGGCTGAGGGTTCGCAAGTCCATCGAGATGGCGAGCAGCCCGACCACGGCGCCCGCCTCGTTGCGCACCGGGTACGACAACACCGTCGCCCACTGGCCCGTCTGGGCGTGCCGGATGGCGCCGCTCGCGGAAAACCGGCCACGGCTGAGCAACTCACCCAGCCAGGGAGCGTGCTCCAGATCCAGCCGCGCCAGCGGGCCGGGCAGGTAGGCGCACACCAAGCGCCCCTGCGCGTCGTGCAGGCCGAGCTTGCTGAACTCGGGGTAGAGCTGAACGAACTCGGCCACCACGGGGTCGCAGCGCGCGGGATCCAGCGCCCTGACCAGCGGCCGCTCGGCCAACCGAGCGAGCACGTCCTCGGACTGTTTGAGCATCCGCTCCACGCCGTCCTGGGTGCTGGCTGCCAGGATCTGCACCTTGGCATGCGCTGCTTCGCGCACCTGCCGCAAGTGCACGGTCAGCAACCAGGCCAGCGTGGCCACGGCGGGCAGCAGGGTGGTCAGCACCAGCAAAACGATCTTCACCCGAACCGACCGGCGCTCGAACCATGAACCCATGCCTGCCTTCATGAACCCGGGCCCGCGCCTCGGTTCGCCATCATGGATGCCTGCTGGGCAAACCGATTGATCCAGCTCAGGCCGCAAGCCGATGGCAAGACAAGCCGATGGCGTTGGACAATCTGCCGGCGTCCCCCTACCACTGCGCTGGAGCACCGCGTGAGCCCGAACCTCTTCCCCCTCGGTTGGCAGCATTACCTGACTGGCGGCCTCGTCATCGGCCTGGGCGTGGCGCTGCTCTACATCGCCACCGGCCGGCTCGCCGGCATGAGCTCGGTGTTCACGTCGACCTGGTCGTATGTGTCGTCGCGACCGGTGTTCCAGCAGCCTCGGTGGCTGGGCACGCGGCGCTGGCGGCTGCAACTCGCCCTGGGCCTGGTGCTGGGCGCCGCGTTGTGGTGGCTGATGTAAAGCGACGCGCGGAAACGGAATTGGCGACGAGCCGAAACGGAACGGGCTGGCGGCCCTTTTAAGCCGGCTTCAAGCGCCCACTACCGCAGGGCGCAGAACAGGCTGAGAGGGGCTCGGAAAGGGACTGCACAGACCAGCGGTTCAGGAGCCCATCGCCCCCGGGCAGTGACGCCCTCGATTGCACGCCGCGCCGGGGCTTAAATCCGGCGGCAAAGACCCGCGACGGACGGCACATCCAGCTCGAAGCGCTCCAGCGTCCCAGAGAGCTCTGGTATCCACAGCATTCGACTCTCCCGTTCTTCGGCGTTGCCAGCAGGCCCGTGGAAGACCGGGTGTGGCGGCAGTTGGTCATCGTCATACAGATGCCGGGAACCATACGAGAGAGGTGCCCAGTCGAAGTCAACTAGGCTCATCCGCACCTTCATGGCGCTTGTCACTTCACGCATGAACAAACCTGGGCGATCAATGCGAACGCAGAACTTTCCGAAAGCTCTCAGCAAATAAGGAGTCGGCGGACTCTCACTGGTACAAAACAGGAAGGCGTCAGGCAGCGATATCTCGAACTGATTGTTCTCAAAAATGGTGCCCTTTCCGACCCAGCCGAGATCGAAGCCAAACTGTGACGCATTGGAAGCGATCTTCTTTGCCCGATCGCTTTTATCGAGCGCTGAGTAGGAGCTGACGCTCAAGCGCAGCGTTGCCTCATCGCTATCGAGGCGACGGCCAGCCTCCGATGAGCGGCACCAGCCCAATGTCGAGATCCAAACTTTGCCGTGGCGTACAAGCGCCTCCGCGTGCTCCTCATTGTCGAAGTACCTATAAAGGTGGGCAGGCTGAGGCGTGCCTTGAGTTACTGGCTGCTTCGTCTGGTCGCTCATCGTTCCCTCCGATTTCTTGGCACCGATGTTGGCACCGCAATCGTAGCCGGCCGCCGTCAGGCACTTCTCGGCGCCCTGTAGTTGAGGATCAGCAGCTCCTTCTGCTTGGCACCTCGCTTGGCCCCGCCCATCGAGTAGCCGGTCTCCACCGGCTTGATGGTGAAGCCTTTGAACAGGGCGCGGATCTCGGGCACGTCGTTGATGCTCAGGAGCCACTTGCCGTTGACGGCGGCCAGCTGGTCGCGCAGCTCGGTGAAGTGCTCGCGCTCGAAGAGGCCTTTGCCGTAGTAGCCCTCGGTGCCCCAGTACGGCGGGTCGAGGTAGAACCAAGTGTGCGGGCGGTCGTAGCGCTTGAGGATGTCGCGCCAGTCGAGACACTCGACGTACACACCGGCCAAGCGGAGGTGGGCGGCGCTCAGATCTTCTTCGACGCGCAGGATGTTGAGCCGGGGGCGGCATGTGGTGCCATAGCCGAAGTTCGACTGGTCGACCTTCCCGCTGTAGCCCATCTTCAGCAGGTAGTAGAAGCGCACGGCGCGCTGCAGGTCGGTGAGGGTCTCTGGCCTGGCCTGCTTGAAGCGCTCGAAGTCTTCTCGCGCGGTAAGCACCCAGCGGAAGTAGCGCATGAACTCGTCGACGTGGTTCTGGATCACGCGGTAGAGGTTGGTCAGCTCGCTGTTCGCGTCGTTGATCACCTCCACCTTGGAGGGCGGCTTTTTAAAGAGCATCCACGCGGCGCCTGCGAAGGCTTCGACGTAGCAGGTGTGCTCGGGTGCCAGGGGCAGTATCCGCGCCACCAGGTTTGACTTACCGCCTACCCAGGCGAGTGGGCTCTTGGTTCCGGGGATCGCTTGCATCAGGGGGCTCCTGTGTCAGGCGATCCAGTCGCTCGGGGTCTTGGTTGTAGTTGCAGAGTGCGCCGCAGCGCGGGCACTTGATCTGGAGCCGGCTGTAGATGCCGGCGGCGAGCTTACGGTGACATTGTGTGCATCTCACGTCTCTCATGTGGGGCCTGGTGCGTGCTAGCGTTGACCCCGCCTGACGTCAGGTGGAGGGGCCTCGGCTGGTGCGCAGGCATCGACTGCAATCTGGCGGCTTGGGTGGGTGTTAGCGCACTCACACAGGTCGCCCCTTCTTTTTCTTGCGTGCGCTCAGAACACGCGGATCAAAGACACGTAGTCGTGGTTGTTGTTCATCGTCGTGCCGGTCGGCTCGATGGTCACGCGGTGCGGACCGGGGGTGGTGACCGCGTTCCAGCAGTCGGAGAACGAGGTGTTGGCCACGCCCGCGTTGATGACCTTGTTTGATGGCAAGGCGGCGCCGGCCTTGGTGCGCAGGTAGAGCACGCTGCCGGTGCCGTCGCCGTTGCTGCAGGCGCCGAGGCTGGCAACGAGGGCATAGACGCCGCGGGAGCAATGGGTCGAGCCAACGTTCAACAGTGCGTTGGTGACCTGGAAGTCACTCTTGTGCACGGCCTTGAGCTCTTGAGAGATCACGTTTCTTGCGCCGTTGCTCACGAACGAGGCCACCACCGAGCCAGCACCTGAGCCGAGGTAAGTGTTTGAACCGGGTTGTGCGTCGATGCGCCCGCCGCCGTCACCCTGCACGGTGATGCAGGAGCACCCCGCGGCCGACATGTCGAAGGTGTTGTCGTCGACCTTGACGGTGAGCGCATAGGCCGTGTCGGTCACGGTGCTGATGAGGTTGACGCCGATCCCCGAGGCGCTGACCTTGATCTCGTTGCCGATCATGCTCAAGTCCATGTGCTGCGAGGTCAGCAGGGTGCCGTTGTTGTGGTCGACCTTGATGGCGGTGGGTGGCTCGCCGCTGTTGCCTGGCACCTGGTTGAAGATGATGTTCTTGGCGAGCTTGGTGGCGCGGTTGGTGTAGATCAGGTTGGTGAGGTAGCGGATGCCGATCACGCCGCCGTTGATCGTGTTCGACTGCACCACGCCGCTGTAGCAGCCGGCCACGTCGACGCCAACGCTGTTGTAGTCGGTGTCGTAGTCGTCTCGCACGATGGTGTTGCCGATGACCTGCGCGCCGCGAGTGCCTGTCCACAGGCCAATGCCGGTGTCCATCGCGTTCTTGATGAGGTTGTAGCCAATGATCGCGTCGTGCCCATTGGTGCCGGCCACACCGTCGCCGTGGGCGCCGAACGCGTTGCCATAAGACGAGTAAGACTCGTTGCCGATGACCCTCAGCGAGTTGCACGATGGTGTGAAGAAGTGGCCCGCCAGCGATTCCTTTGCAGTCGACGCACCGGGGATGGCTGAGTCGAACACGCACGCTCGCGCGTCAACGCCGTGGCACAGGGGCAGGTAGCAGAAGTACCCCAGCTGAGAGTGTGGCGTTCCTGCTTGCACGCGGAATCTGAGCCCGCGGAACTTGAGGCCTGTGCGGCCGTTGGCGGCGATCACCGACACGATGTCAGACGTTGCGCCGTCAATCGTGGCGCCTCGCACCAGCGTGCCGGTGCCGCGGCCGATGAACTCGATGTCACCGTTGAGGAGCGTGACTTGGTGGGCGATCAGAAAGCTGCACTTGTCGTCGCAGATCACTTTGCCAACCTTCGTCGCCGCGAGCAACGCAGCCGAGGCATCAGCGCCGGCGCTCGGGTCACCACCATAGCGGCGCAGGTCACCAGGCTCGCGTGAGTAGTCGGTGGGCGTCACGTCGTTGGCGATCTCTTCGGCGGTGCGCGGATACATGCGCGTGCGGCCGAGCACGCGAATCGCCTCGCTCAGTTGAGCGTAGCTTTCGGGGTCGAGCGTTTGGCCTGAGGCTTCCACTGCGCCGGCCATTTCTTCTTGCACTGCGTTGAACCAATCAGCACGCCCCTCTGTCGGCCGATCGGAAGTGCCTGGCACACCATTCTTCCAGCCATGCTTGCCAGCACCAAACAGATTGATGGCTCGGTTCGTTGTGTCGATGCGTCTCATGTCTCAGATTCCCAGGTCGATGTAGCAGTTGGTATGCGCTGGCTTGAGCCTTTGCATCGAACACGCGAGCGGCTCAATGAAGCCCCAGTTGGCGAGCGGTTCAATGCACGGTGAGCTGCAGGTGAAGAAGGTGACGCGCTCCGCGACCGCTGTCTGGATGGCCCAGACGAACCGCCACTCGTCTTCGACGATCGGGTCGGTGCACTCATCGATGCACGTCCAAGGCAGGTACTCGATGACCTTGGCGTCCTCGTAGCCCAGCGCATGGGCGATCGCCTCGAAGTACTTCGGCGTCTGGCCACCCAGCTCCACCAACTTCTGCAGCACCGCCAGGCGCCGGTCTTCGACGGTCAGCGCCAGGTCGGCGCAGTAGTCAGGCACGCCGTAGTTGTGCTCGAACAGCTCCAGCAGGTTGTAGGTGAAGCGCGGGTCGATCTCGCGCAGCAGCTGCTGCGCCTGGTCGAAGGCGTCGTCGAGCACGGCCGCGGCGGCGCGCAGCTCGGCCTGCAGGGCCGGCGCGCTGGCGTCATAGGCCACTGGCGGCAGCAGCCGCGCAAGGGTGTCGGCGTGGTCGACCTGGCTCATACGGTGAGGGTTACGCTGACCAGGTGGGCCAGCTCGAGCACGTCTTCGTCGACGGTGGTGGTCAGGTCTGTCGCCGGCGTGGTGAGCACCACGCTGACGACGCCAGCCACGTTCTGGATGCAGGCAATCAGCGCACTGCGCGAGACCGTCTGGCCCGGCACCAGGCCGGCGATGTAGGCCGCCACCGAGGCGCTGGCCTGGGCCTGTGCCACCGAGAGCGTGACACCTGAGAGCACCACGGTCGCCAGCACCGTCACGTCGACCAGATCGGGCTGCAGCACCAGCACGTCGGTGCTCACCGGGCGGCGCTCTTCGATGTAGTCGCTCACGGCCGTGATGAGCCCGCCGCTCGGCAGGCCGGTGGGCGTCATGATGGCCACGTCGACGGTGCCCAGGCCGCGGCGCGCACCGAACACATAGGCCCGGTCTACGCCTGCCACCTCGCGCGCCCAGCGTCGGTAGTCGGCCGCGTTGCCGCCGGCGGGCGCGTTGCGCTGCAGCTCCAGCAAGCGCTCGCGCAGCGCCACGTCGGTCTCGGCCGGGCCGCCGTCGGCCATGCTCACCACTACGGCGCCAGCGATGCCGACCACGGGCGCCACTTGCGTGAGCGCGGTCGCCGCTGCCAGGTTGCCGGCCGTGCCGGCCACCAGCGCCCAGGCCGGCACGGTGACGGTGCCGCCACCGCCGACCACCGCGTTTTCGGTCAGCTCATACAGCACCCCGCTCGGTGCCTGCCACTGCATGCCGGCGCTCACGGCCGTGGTGGCCACGCCGCTGATGGTGATGGAGCCGGTGGCCACCGCTGCAGGCTTGCGGCTCAGGCCGCGCTCGCCGGCGAGCTGCTCCAGATACTCGGTGTCGGCCGTGCTGGCAAACACCTGGCGCGTGAGCCAGGCCACGTGCTGGTGCAGGCTCTCGGCAGCCGCGGCGATGCCGCTCGCGCGCACGAAGTGGTCGCTGTCATCACCCACGGCCGCCTCGGGCGCCTGGTTGGCCACGGCCTGCAGATAGCGCTGGCGCAGGGCTTCAAAGTCAGGGATCGGGAATGCCATCTCAACCCACCTTCACATGCAGTTCAAAGGTGCGCGCCTGCTGGGCAGCGTCGAGCAGCTCCACGCGCACCGCCAGGCGTCCCTCCTGGTGCTCGGTCTGCACGCTGAGCTGGCTCACGCGGCCGTCGTCGAGCAGCGGCTGCAGGGCCTGCTCGCAGTACTGGCGCGCCAGGGTCTGCACGCGCAGCACGTCTTTCTCGCGCTGCAGCTCGTGCAGGCGGCTGCCGAGCAGCGGGTTGGCCCAGAAGCTGCCGAGCGGCGTGGTGATGCGCAGGTAGACGGCGTTGGCCAGGCCGTCGGCCGGGTCGCGCACCAGGCCGCTGCTGTCGCTGGCCAGCTCGTAGGCACCGGTGATGGGGTTGATCCAGGCGTCCATGCTTTACATCGGCGTGCCAGTGATGCTGGTCACGTTGCTGGGGGTGTTGTTCTCGGGGTGCGTGTGGTCGTTGAACACACCGCGCATGCCGCTCATGGTCTTGGCGCCGCCGCTGTCGGAGATCTCGCCCACCGCCGTGATGTTGGCGCCGGCGTCGATGCTTGTGCCGGCCGCGATCGACAAGGTGACATCGAGCGTGGCGCCCACTGTCACGTCGTCGCTGGCGGCGACGGTCGGCGTGTTGAGGTCCACACCGCCCGAGGCGTTGACCGTCATCTGCGCGGTGTTCACCGTCACGCTGCTGGCGGCGTTGATCTCCAGCTCGTCGGTGTCGATCAGCACCTTGGCCTGCGCCACCAGGTGGATGGTGCGATCGGCGCGCATGTGCACGCGGTCGCCCCACTGGTTGTACAGGCAGGCCTCGCCATCGGCGCCCAGCGTGAAGCGGTAGCCGCCATGCTCGCTGGCCACCACCACGGCCGCGCTGGTGCAGCCACCCAGCGGCAGCAGCACGAGCTGCGTGCCGGCAGGCGGCGCGCTGGTGAAGCCGAAGTGTTGAAACAGCTCCATCGCCTTGAGCTGCTCGCCGGCGAGCGCCTCCAGGTCGACCAGCTGCACCTGCGTGGCGCGGTTGATGCGCAGCAGCAGCCCGCGCACGGCACCGCGCGTGCCATTCAAGGCGCGCTTGATCTCGCGGCGCACCAGCTCGACCAGGTTCATTGCGTCGGCCCCTTGGTCGCGTCGACGATCGCGCCTGGCAGTGAGTTCTTGCCTCGGCGGTGCTTGCGCTTGCTCGGGTGCGCGTAGAGCGACCACACGCCGTCTTCGCGCAGGCTCAGCTGGGTGAGCGGTCCGCGCTGCTTGTCGCAGCTGAAGCGCCGCGCCATCACGAAGTAAATGCCGTTGATGGCGTGCGGCTCGCTCTCCACATTCACCCGCTGGCCGGCGGCCCAGAGCTTGCCGCCCTCGGTGCGGTGGCCGCGCAACGTGGCGCGCAGCTCGTAGCCGTTGACCCGCGCGTCGCTGATGATCTTGTCGGCCCGCGCACCGGCGATCGCGGTGTTGGTCGACTCGTGGTCGGTCACGATCTTGGGGCGGTGGATCGTGACGCCCGTGTCCTTGCGGCTGGCGCGCACCGCGTTGTGGCCAGGCTGGCCACCCACCGCGTGCGCCTGGCCCAGCACCGTCACCTCGCTGTAGCGCGGCACGATGCTGCGCACCTCGCTCAGGCTCTGCACGTTGCTGCCGTCGCGGCGCAGGGTGAGGCTGGCCACGGGTGCGGTGGTGTAGTCGGGCCCGCCCACCACCAGCTCGCCATCGGGCTCGAACCACGGCCACAGGCCGTTGGCCTCGGCCGCACGGCGCAGCATGTCCCATGCGCTGTCGCCGGGCTCGGTGATCACGCGCTCGCGCAGCAGCTTGGTGTCGGCGTCGATGCGCACGCGGGTCACGCCCAGCGGTCGCACGATCTTGGCCACCACCTGGTCGAGCGAGAGTTGCTGCGTGATGAAGATCGGCGCGCTGCAGTCCAGCAGCATGCCGGCCAGGTCGCGCCCGCTCATCGCCAGGCGGTGGCCTTCCTTGCTCACCTCGTGGTCAAGGGTGTCGAGCATGCCGCGCAGCACCGTCTCGCCACCCACCTGCAGCTGCACGTCGGCACCAGGTGCCACTTCGGCAGGCACCTGCAGCTCGGCGGCGGCCAGGCTCACCTTCCAGGCGTCGGCCGGGATCATCAGCGACGACTCGATGTCATAGCTCTGCCAGCCGGCGTGCACCTTGCCGCCCACGCTCAGGGTCACCTCGTTGGCGTCAGCGCGCATAGAGGCTCAGCTCCTGGCCAGCGGTGGCCACCAGCGTGCGCCCGAAGCCGTTGAGCCGCACCAGCTCGGCCGCGCGGGTGTGGTCGCCATACAGCGCGTGCGCCACCAGTCGCAGCGGGCCGTTCACCGGGCAAGGCTTGCGCACGACCGGCGGGCGCTGCTCAATCACCGCCTTGGCGGCGGCCTGCACCTGGTAAGCCAGCGCGCGCAGCGGGGCGCCCGTCTCGGTGCCTGGGCTCGCGGCACGCATGGCTTCGAGTGCGGCCTGGATGGCAGCGCGCGTCGCCGCCGCCAGGCGCTCCAGCTCGGCGCGGTCGAGCAGCGCCTGGTCAAGCTCGCCTGCCAGCACGATGGCCGCACACTCGGCCAGGCTGCAGGCCGAGTGCAGGCGTGCGTGGGCTTGCACCAGCAGACCGTTGGTGTCGGGTGCGGTGAGCGTCACGGCCGCCGGACCCAGCAGCACCGCGGCGCGGTCGAAGTCGCCCAGGCCGGTGCCAGCCACGGCAGCGCCCTCGAAGGCCAGGTTGCGGCCACCGAAAGCCAGGCCCGTGAGCGCGCCCTCTTGCACCGCGCGCACGTCGGCGGTGTAGGCGGTCGGGTACTGCACCGAGTCGAGGTTGCTCAGAAGCACCGGCACCGCCGTGGTGTCGCTCAGGCGGCGCACCAGGCTCATGGCCTGGTTCATCGCGGCCTTGAGCGCCAGCGCCGTGGGCACCGGGCCGGCGGCCACCTCTTCCACACGCTCCACCAGCTCGGCATCGGCCGCAGCGCGGGCGGTGTTGCTCAGCTCGCCGATCTTGTCGGCCGCCGCCACCGCGCTCGGCGTGGTGAAGATGCGCTTGGCCACCTCCACCCGCACAAAGCTCAGCACCAGCTTGCACCCGTTGCGAAGCTCGGCGCTGTGGTCGATGTCGCAGCCCACGCACAGCGCAGCCTTGATGCTGCCGAAGATCGGGTGCACCAGCTCGCCAGCGTCGGCCGAGCGCAGGGCCGCGCGCAGCACCTGCAGGCGGCTCTCGTAGTCGTCGCCCCACACGATGGCGCCGAAGCGCATGCGGTCGGGGTTGAGGCCCAGGTCTTCGGCGTCGGCGCCGTCGGTGTAGGGGTACTCATTGAGCGCCACGCTGCGCGTGGAGCTGTCGGTCACGCCCTCAACGTCGAAGGCAATGCCCTTGAACGAGGCTTGAAGCAGGTTTTCAGACCAGGCCATGCTTCACCTACTGCCGCGTGGCCTGGCGGGCCACGTTCTCCATGATCTCGCCGGTGAACATGGTGCTGTCGCTGCTGATGCCGATGCGCAGGTTGCTCAGCTTCTCGGCTGCGCCCTTCATCGTCTCGGCGGCCTGCAGGTTCTTGTAGGCGGCTTCGCTGGCGATCGCGTCCTTCGCCTCCTGGCTGCCCAGCATGGCCATGATCTCGGCCAGCTGGCCACCCAGCCAGTCACCCGTCGCGGTGCCGGCGATCGCCTTGTCGTAGAGCAGCGTGCCGGCACCGTAGGCCGCGGCGCCTGCCACGCCTGCTGCGCCGAGCTTGGCAGCAGCGCCGGCCGTGCCACCGCTACCCAATGCACCCGCCAAACCGCCCGCGCCGCCCTTCGTGAGCATGTTGACCAGGCCGCCGGCCATCAGCATGCCGGTGAAGGCCATCACGGCAACGCGAGCGCCTTCCAGCGCCGAGCTGAAGCCAGGGTACTGCTGGTACAGGCTGGTCTGTGCGTCGGCCAGCTTCGAGAGCGCGCCATTGGCACTGTTCATCGCTTCGGTCTGCGCGCGCTCCACCTCGAAGTTGCGCTGGTCGAACTTGAAGCCGGCGCCTTCCTGGAAGAGCGAGAAGGCGTCGTTCATCGCGCCACCGCCGCCGCGGATCTTCTTCTCCACGTCGGCCATGTAGCCGCGGTTGTTCATGAGCGCGATCAGCGCCATCAGCGCCTGGCGGTCTTGGATCACCTTGCCGATGGCCGAGCCCTGCAAGATGTCGCCCTGCGACTCATAAGCCGCGCGGCGCTCGGCGTCGGTACCGGCGCTGGCCGCGCCCTTGCGGGCCGACTGGAATCGCGTGTCTTTGGCCACCAGCTGGTCGACCATGTTCACAAACGCGGTGAGCCCATCGGTGCCCTTGCCACGCGCGGCCGACAGGCTGCCGGGCAGGTCGATGCCCAGCTTCTGAAAGTCGCGCGCCGTGTCTTGGCTGTTCACCTTGGCCAGCAGGTTCACCAGGTTGTTGCCGGCTTCGTCTTTCGTGCCGGCCGTGATCACGCTGGCCTGGTTGGCCGCGAGCAGGCGCACCATGCCGCTCTCGCCGCTCAGCCCGAGCTGGCGTGCTGCAGCCATCTGCTGCGGCAGCCACTTGGCCAGGTCGCGCAGCTCGAAGCCGCCGGCCTGGCCAGCGGCCATCGCCTGGTCGAGCACGCCGGCCATGTTGGCGGCCGGTATGCCAAAGGTCTGCTGGCCGCGAATGGCAATGCGCGCCAGGTCGGTGGGCGAGGCGCCCGAGGCCGTGGCACCACGTTGCAGCAAGGGCAGCAGCTGGGCCGCCACCTTCGGGTCGCTGAAGGCGCCGCTGGCCACCAGCTCGTTAAGCGCCTCGATCGCGCTCTCGCGCTTGCCGCCACCAAAGCGCACGGCGCCGGTGATAGACGCATCGAGGTCGCGCACGGCAGCGCGGCGCGCGTCAATGCTCTGGCCCGCGTAGGCCGTGTTGGCCAGGCCGCGCAGCTGCGTGTCGTAGTCGGCCGCGCGTCGCACGGGCCCGGCCACCACGGCGCTGAAGGCAGCGCCGCCAGCGGCCACCGAGGCCACACCCCGCGTCGCGTTGCGGATCTGCCCCCACACGCCAGCCAGGCGCGAGGCGTTGCGCTCTGCGTCGCGGGTCTTGCGCGCCAGCTCGTCGACCTCTCGGCCCACGCCGCGCACGCCGTCTGCCTGCTTGGCCACCTTGGCCAGGCCGTCGGCGGCTGCGGTGCCTGACTTGCTGATCTCATTGAGCAAGCGGCTCGCGTTGCTCAGCTCCTTGCTGGCCTCGCCCACCGCGCGCTTGAGCGGCGCCACCAGCCTGTCATTCAGGCTGAGCGTCATGGCGAGGTTGAGCGGCTGGGTCACGGGCTCTTCAGGTTGTGGTCAACGACAGTTCAGCGCTCAACGAACTTGGGTGTCCCAGGCACAAGGCGCTTTGCACGCAGCACCATTCGCTGTGAGCCGGCTTCGCAGCTCGTAGCCCATCAACGGCCAGATCTTGTTGACCGCGTTGGCGCGGGCGATCTTGCGGCCCACTTCGGCGTCGAAGTTCTCCGGGCTCGCGCAGGCACTCTCGCCGGTGACGGTGAAGCCGTTGCGAAGCACGAGCACACAGAAGGTGAGCAGCGCCAGCGGCCCGGACTCTTCCGGCCAGTACACCAGTGCGCGGCGCTGGTAGCCCTTTTCCGCGCTCAAGTGGCCTACATGCGTGTGTTCGCTGTAGTCAACGATCGCATGCCCGGTTTCCGGGTTGTAGAACTCGGCCGCCATCTCGGGGCCCGCACCAGCTACGCCATCGTGCGCCGTGAAGTAGTGCTCGCTGGCGATGTTGGCCTCGACATCGGCCGGTGTCACACGCGCTGCCGTCAAGCCCTTGGCCACGATCTCGCGCTCGATGCCGGCGTCAGAGTTGTCGGGGGACTGGATGTGGTTCATGTCTTCTTTCTCCGAAGTGACACGTAAGTGACAGAGCCGTCTTCACCAGACGGCCCGCTTCTTCGCTTGGGCGCGAGCTCTTGCAGCAGCTCGCACAGCTCGCTCATGTGCAGGCCTACAACTTCGTCGGCGCGGATTCCGTGCTTGCCGAGTGCGACGCGGACTGAGACCCACCATCGGCCGCCAGCGCGGCGCTGAGCAACTTTTTTTCAAGGCGCACCGCCGCCGCCTCGATCTCGTTGAAGTCAATGGGGTGCATGGCGCAGATCAGCGCGGTGTCGATGTAGGTGGGCACCACGTCGCCGGGCTTCAGCTCGGGTGCCTTGCTCGGCTTGCGAGTGAGCGTGCCCACCGACACGAGCTGGCGCGCAAAGGTGGCGGCGTTGATGTGCAAGAAGTTCGTCGAGCCCACCTCTTGCGTGGCGTCGATCTGGTCTTGCACGGTGGGCTCGCGCAGCACGAACTCGCGGTGCCGCACGCCACCCACCTTGACGCCCAGCGGCAGGGTGCCCGTTTCGGTGAGCGCATCGTTGCTCATCACTCGGCACCCTTGCTCAGCGCGGCCATCTGGATGTCGATGCGGGCCTCGCCCTCGGCGGCGTACTGGCGGCCCACGCTGATCGTGAAGCAGTCGCGGTAGCTCATGCGCTGGCCGCCGCTCACCGGCGTGATGGTGATCTTGGCGCCTTCGATGTTCTCCCAGTCCACCGGCTCGCCCGAGGTCGGGATCACGGCCGTGAGGCTCAGCCCGATCTCGGCCACACCGCGGCTGAAGCCGGCGGCGTTGCCACTCTTGTTCATGGTCTTGACCAGGCGGCGGCCAGTGCTCACGCTGGGGTTGATGGAGACGATCTCGATCTCGCGGCCGTCCAGCTCCATCACCACCGCGCCTACAAACTCTTCCAAAGCCATGTTCAATCTCCTGTTTGCTTGGTCCAACCCGCCAGGCACTCACGGCCTGGCGGGGGAGACATCGCGGGGGGGTTATGGGTTACAGCAGCAAGTCGAGGCGCACCGCCAGCACGTGCAGGCCGTTCACCACGTCGGTGGGGATCTTTGCGTTCAGGCGGTTCGGGTCTTGGCTGTCGCGCTCGACGATCAGGCCGGCCTTGTTGGCCTCGACCTGCTCCACGATCTCCAGCTCTTCGAGCTTCACCAGCACGTCGAGGATCTCGCTGCGCACACGGTCGGGCGTGCGGGCCGAGAGCTTCTCGCGCGGGAAGCGCAGCGCCAGGCGCGTGCGCACGGCCACGCGCACATAGTCCATCGTGCGGATGGTCGTGAGGTCGAGCCAGGCAATGTCGGCCACGGCCTGCGCATCGAGCGTGTAGGTGGTGATGGCGCGCACGATCTGCACCCGCTCGCCAGGGCCCACCTCCAGCGGCGTCACGCCGTTGGCCAGGCAGCTCTCTTGCTCGGTGCGGCTCAGGCGCGAGCTGAGCGGCGTCGCGATCGCGCCAGTCAGCGTGAGCGTGTTGAGCGGGCGGGCCGGGTCTTCTTCACTGGCGATCACGGCCGCATACATGGCGGCCAGCTCATAGGCCGGCGTCACGCTGCCAGGCAGCAGGCAGCCGGTGATGCGCTCGTGGTTGATCTGCCCGGCCAGCGTGGTGGCGTTGCCCAGCGTGCCGGTGAAGGCATACACGCCCACGGCGCCACGCATCTCAAGCGCCGCGCCGCGCTCGGTGAGGTGGGTGCGCAGCGTGGTGAGTGCGGTCTGGTTGTTGTAGGGCCAGGCGATCACTTCGTAGCTGGCCGCAAACACCAGGGCCATCGCGGTGGCCACGTCGGGGTCGTTCAGGCCGCCAGAGGGTTGCACCGGTGTGGCGGTGAGGCCGGCAGTGGCGCTGGTGGCCGCCACCAGCACACCGTTGGCCACGGTGCCCTTGTTCTTGGCGGTGAAGGTGATCACCGCGCCAGCCACGGCGCTGGTGAAGGGCCAGTTGACCTGCTTGAGCAGCTCCACCTGCATCGCAGCAGCCACAGAGGCCGCGGTTGCGCCGCTGGCCACGCCGATGGTCACCTCGCGGCCGGCCAGCGCCACGGTCACGCTGCCGGCTGCCGAGGCCGTGCCCGCGAAGGTGACGGTGGCGCTGGCATTCACGCCGGTGCCCGAGTCGGCCAGCGGCAGCACGGTGATCTGCGCGTAGCGGTTGGCGTTGATGCTCGCGGCCACCATCAGGTGCGCCATCGAGCCGCGGCCGAAGAGCGCGGCGGCGGTGGCAGCGTCGAACACCTGCACGGGCACGCTGGCCACGGCGGTGCCGGCGGCCATCATCTGCGCCACGATGAGCAGGCGCTGCAGGTTGCTCGGCAGCGTGCGCACCGCCAGCTTCGAGTTGAACTCGACATACTTGCCCGGCTTGCGGATGCTGCTGGGCAGGCTGTCAAAACTGATGTTCGGGCTGGCCATGTGGCGTGCTCCAGGTCAGGGTGTTGGGGTCAGGGCTTGCGCTTGGTCGCAGCGGCCACGGGCTCGGGCTGGGCCTCTTCGTCGACCTCGACCAGGTCGCCATCGGCCAGGCGGCGCACGTAGTAGTGCGTGTGCGGGATCTCCACGCCCTCGGCCGCATCGGTGATGTGGTTGCTGGGGTTGTCTTCCATCGGCACCTTGAGGCCCGGCGCGGCTTTCACTTTCATGGTGGTCGTGCTCACACGTTGGTAGTGATTTCGTCGGCCGCGTCGGCCACGTTGTCACCGGGTTTCAGGAAGTACTCCAGGCCGAGGGTGATCAAGTCACCCGGCGGCGCCAGCTCGGGCTCGGTGGCGGTCAACACCCACTTGGTGTGAAAGTTGAGCGCGTAGACCATCACGCCATCGCCGCGATACACGGCACTGAACATCGTGCGAACCGCGCCGGGCTTGAAGGCCTCGATCGGCAGGCCCAGGTCTTGGCCGACCAGCGCCCTGCTTGCCAGCTGCATCAGGGCGTACACGCCCGGGTTGTTGGCGTCACCCTGGCGCAAGGCCTTGTTGTTGGCGATGTTCCGCTGCGCGCAAAACACGGTGAAGGTGCCTTCATAGGCCCACTGCGTCTTGGCGGCGTTCCTGGCCGCGGGCTTGTCGGCCCCGGCAAACACCACCCAGATGGCGGGCAGGCGGCGCACCCACTCCAGGTTGTCGTCGTCGAGCTGGCCGCCGTAGCTTTCGATGGTGTCGACCCGAAACGCAGTGGCCGCTGCAACGAGCGCGGCCACCACGGCGTTTTCGACCTGGCTGACGATCTGCATCAGAACGTCCCCAGCGTGTCGCGGCCGAACTCACGGCAGCGCGTGTTGGTGGCCACACCACCGCCGCCCGAGCTGGGGCTGCCGGCCGCCGCCAGGTCGGGGCCTTCGGCGAGCACGACCAGGCCATCGCCCAGCAGCTTGAGCGTGGTCATCGCGTCCTTGTAGCGGTAGCGCGTGGCCTCGGTCTCCTGCACCTCGGTGCCGCTCAGGCGGTAGCGCGCGATGTCGCAGCACAGGCCCACCAGCAGCACCGGCGGCGTCACCATCACCACACCACCGCGTGCCAGCGGCAGCGCGTAGCGGCGGCCCAGGTGCGAGTCGATCTCGGTGCTGGCGTCTGCCAGGGCCTTGTCGAGCTTGACCGTGTCGACCTCGCCGGTGTTGGCATGGTCGGTGAGGGCGATCACTTCACGCTCGGTGAAGCGGTCGACCATCTGGTCTGCGGTGGCGTAGGGCATGGCCGTTCAAGCCGCCTTCTTGGTGGCTTCTTGCAGCGACATGGCCACCGGCGGCGGCACCTCGTGGCAAGACACCACGGCCACACCCCAGGTGACGTAGTCGGCGGTCTCGCCGTCGACGTGGGCAGGGTGGATGTAGAAACCCACCTTGCCGTCAGGCCGCACGTGAGCGCGCAAGGCGTGGTCAATCACGCCGCGCTCGCTCGCTTGCTTGAGGTAGGTTTCCAGGGTCGGCATGCCGGGCGTGCTCAGGCCAACTTGACGCGGATCACGTCGCCGGCGGCAGCGGCGGCGTCCATAGCGCGGCCGAGCGACACGCCCGCTGCCAAGGTGATGGCGCGAGCCGAGGCGTCGGCCTCCACCGCAGCGCCAGCTGCGATGGCAGCGCCTGCCTCCACAAGCACGATGCCGTGGGTGTTGACGCTGGCGTACAGGCCCACATCGCAGTCAAGTTCGGCCACGCCGGGCGACCAGGCGGCGGCTGCGGTGGGCGCACCGGCGAGCGACACAAAGCGCCGCTTGGTGATGGCCACCGTGCACAGGATGCTGGCGGTGTTGAGGGGTTGATGCGTCTTCATGGGTTGCTACCTCACTTCTTGGTGGACTTGGCAGGCGCGGTCTTGGCGGCTGCGCGCTTGGCTTCATGTGCTGCCGCCGTGAGCTGCTTGGCCTCTTCGTCCGACAGCTCGCTCACCACGCCCAGCTCGACGAGATGCAGGCCAGAGTCGTCGTCGCACTCGAAGGTCTGCCCTTCGGCATAGACCTTGTCGTACATCACGCGCTCGCCTGGGTTGACCTTGACGTGCATGTCAGCTCCCCGGTCAGGCGTTGGTGTCGCTGATCAGGTAGCCGGCATCGGCACCCACCAGAGCGGTCTTGAAGTTCGCGGTGTTGCGCACGTACTCCACCTTGCCGCCCTCGCCCAGGTACTTGTCGACCTGGCCCATCAGCTTGTAGACCGTGTAGCCGTAGTTCGGCATGTACACGCTGCGCTGCGAGCCGCTGGTGGGCGGGCGGCGGTAGAACAGCAGCACGCTGTCGCCCCACACGTCGGTGCTCACGCCGGCGTCGGTTTCGTAGATCGCGTCGCCCACGATCACTTCATCCACGTCGAACACCTGGGCCATAAGCTCCTTGGTCAAGATGCCCCTCTGGGTGTACTTGATGCGGTCGAGCAGCTGCGCGTGGTTCTTGAGCACCGAGAAAGTGGTGGGGCCCATCGCGATCGACTTCGGCCGCTTGGCGATGCGCTTGCGCACCGCTTCCTTGCCGGCCTCGATCACGCCGATCGGGTCAGAGCCGGCGGCAGAGAACTGAGCCGCACCGGCCAGGGTGATCTTGTTGCTGGCGGCGTAGTTGGCCGGGTTGAAGGCCAGGTCGGCAGCGAGCTTCTCGCGGCGAAGGCTGATCACCTCTTGCGCGATCATGGCGTTGGAGGCCTGCAGGTCGAAGTCGGCCTCTTCGCCTTCGCGGTAGTCCATCGGCACCGAGAAGTCGTGCTCTTCAAGCGCCACGTCGATGAAGGTCCGGTCGCCCGGCTGCATCACGTTGCTCTTGGCGCGCAGCGCGCGCTCGGTGGTGTAGAGCTTGAAGTGATCCTTGTTGAAGACGGGAATCTTGCCCGCCTCCTTCTGCACGCGAGCCAGCGGGAAGAGCAGGTCTGCGATGTAGTCGGCGTTGGTGTAGCCGATGGCCAGGTTGCTGAGAACCGGGTCAACGACGCGAAGGTTTTGTTGGCGATTGGCCATGTCTCAGCTCCGTGGGTTGTGAGATGGTTGGGTAAGCGGCTCAGCCGCGGGTCAGCTGCCGAACGGCTTCGAGGTAAGAGATGCCCTGCTGCTTCTCCAGCGCGGTGGCCTTGTTGTGCAGCGCCAGGCGGTCGGCATCGAAGCGCGTGCCGGCCTCGCTGAACTGCACGTCGCCATCGGGGCCACCATCGACGGCGCCAGCGTTCGCCTTGGTGGCCACATGCTTGCCATCGAGCCCGTGCTTGGGCAGCTTGCCCAGCAGCTCGCGCAGCGCGGCAGCGGCGGGCTTCTTGTCGTCGCCCTCGCCAAACTCGACGGGCGCATCGCCTTCGAGCGCATCGAGCACCGAGACCACCAGCGGCTTGTCTTTGGGCAGCAGCTGGTTGGCGGCGACCAGGCCTTCGGCGAACTCGGCGTGCTCGGCCAGGCGCGCATCGCGCTTGGCTTTGGCGGTGGCGGCCTTTTCGGCAGCCAGGGCGTCGGTGGCGTCTTTGGCGGTCTTCTGCGCGGCGGCCAGGTCGGCCTGCGCTTTGGCGAGTAGTTCAGCGGACACGTCGGTCTCCTGTGGGGTGATGGGTGCGGCTTCGCTGAACGCGGTGCCGAGGTTGTTGGCGTTGGTTGGGTTGTCTCGTTCGCGGCCCAGCTCTTCGACCGAGCCGATGCCCCACTCGGGCAGCACCTGGTCGGCCTTCTCCAGGCCCACGCTGTCGATCAGGTAGTCGCGCAGGCCGCGAAACATGCGGGCGATGTAGCCGAAGGCCGGGTCGCTGAACTCGATGTCGGCGAACTCGACCAGGCCTTCTTCGGAGTCTTTGAACTCCACCGGGTTGAGCCCCTTCACGGCCGGGGGCTGGGCGCCCAGCATGGCCACGTGGCGCAGGTACCAGACGCCTGGCACCGGGTTGCTGGGGCTGTCGGGCCGGTAGAACTTGGCCGACACCTTCTTGAACTTGCCGGCGCGTGCCATCTCGGCAAACGCGGGGTCGACCTGGTGGCGCTCGGCCATGAGGTTGCCGCCGTCGGCGCGCAAGCTCTTGATCCAGCCGTAGGCCGGCATGTCGCTCTGCGGGTGGCCGATGCAGATGGGCGCTTCGTGCTTGGCCGGGTCGTAGGCAGCAGCGCTCGCGCTCAGCTCGCTGTCGCTGAACTCGATTGCCTCGCCGGCCGCAGTGGTCTGCTTGCCGGCTTTGAAGATGTGCATGAGCGGTTTCGCCATGCCGTCAGTGTCGGCAGGGTGCTCATGTGCAGGGAGGGTAGCGCGCGCTACCTATTAAGAGCCGTTTTAGCCGCCGATCACGTTGCGCAGAAACGCCTCGCCCGCCCGCATCAGCTTGGCCTCGCCGCTGGGCGACACCATCAGATATGGCCGCGCCGGTATCACGCTGCCCGGGTGCTGCACGCTCTTGCGAAACCCAACGCCGGGGATGGCCAGCGCCTTGCCGTTCTTGGCGGTGATCTTGTGCGCCTTGGTGCGCCCACCGAACTGGTGGATGGCGGCGTACACGACGTTGGTGCCTACCGTGGCCGAGCCCGCGTCGTAGGCCTGGGTGATGGAGCTGGCCAGGCGCCCGCTGTCTTGCAAGATCTGGTAGCCCGCCGTGCGGTTGCGTGGCAGCGTCTGGCGGCCCTTCTTGTCGCGCCGGTAGCCGGCGCGCGCCAGGTTCACGCTCTTGATGTCGAGCCAGCGCGGGCGCCCCTGCATGGCGAAGTTCTCTTCGACCTCATCCATCATGATGCCCGCCGCCTCGCGCATCAGCGGTCGCGTGCCGCTGCCCATGCGGCGGTGGATCTGCCCGAAGACCGAGTCCACCGCTCGGCTGTCCAGGCCCACGGTGATGAGCGGGCTGCTCATGGCTCGGGCCTCGCGATCGGCCCACGCACCTGCTCGCCGACTGCAACTTCGGCGTCGCGCCACACTTTCACCGCTCGCACCAGGTTGCCATCGTGGCCAGGCTTGACCGTGATGCGCAGCGACCGGCCCGCCGCAATGCCATCTGCCTTGCCAACATACTGCAGCGCCTGCAGGCGGTCGCTCCAGTGCACCGAGCCGTAGGCCAGCACCTCGGGCACCGCGGCCCACTGCTCGGCCGTCATGTCGGGCGCCAGGTGCACCAGGTCATCACCCAGCATGATCGGCAGGCCCTGGTCAGGGATCAGCCCTTCGTCAGCCAGGCGCAGCACCGCCGCGTCATCGAGCGCGCCCACGCCGAGCCGCGCGCCCGTGGGCTTGGCGGCCTCGCGGGCGGTCTGCGCAAAGGTCTGCAGCTCGGCGGTGCGCGTCGGGTGCGTGAACAGGCGCCGCAGCTCGGCCTCGGCCTGGCGGGCCGGCAGCACCTGCGGTGCGCGCAGCACGGCCAGGCGGTCGGCGGCCTGCACCTGGGCCGGATTGCCGTTGAAGCCCGGGTCGGTGCGAAACGGCGTGCCGCCGTCGGCCGGCGTGTATCGAGTGACGGTGCTCATGCTGCCGTCAGGCAGCGGCACGCTGCTGGTGCTGATGCGGCCCTCGCTGCGCTCGACCTTCAGGCCCTTGTCGGCCAGGTCGCCGGCATCGAGCGCGCGCACCCGGCAGCGGCAGCCCCAGCCGTTGGGCGGCCACAGCGTGCCCCAGGCGCCATCGTCGGCGCGGAACACGCGGCCATGCAGTGCGCGATGGGCCGGGCGGGTACGCCCGTCCATCACCGCCACATATTGGAAGAAGGGCCGCTTGTCGGCGTTGGCCATCAGCTCGCGGTAGCGCCCGGCCATCATGCTGCTCTGCATGTTGGTCTGGAAGATGGTCTTCAGCCGCCGGGCCGTGAGCCGCTTCTGCGTGGCCAGCTCACCCGTCTGGGGGTCGGGCGGCGTGCCGTCAGGCACCCGCACGGGCTCACCCGCCGGAGCGAACCACCCCTTGCGGGTGAGCGCCGGCACCAGGTTGTCGCGGAACTGCTGCATGGTGAGCCCCTCAACCTGGGCGCGCTGCAGCTCGGCCTGGATGTCGGCCAGCACGTCGAGCCGCGTCACGTTGGCCACCGTGAAGGCCCGCGCGTGCGCCGCCTCGCTCACCGTGCGCCAGCCGGCCGACACCTGCAGACCCTTGGCCGCCAGGTGCTCGATGGCGCGCTCAGGCGGCAGGCCGATGGCAAAGGCCAGGTCGGCGCCGGTCATGCCCAAAAACCCCCACTTTGGGCTGGAGCCGGATTGGGGGGGGAGCCTGGCGGTCGGGAATGGCCCGCGAACGGATTAACCCCCCTTTTAAAAAACGCTGAAACCGAAGGGGTGCGGGGGTAGTAGCCAAAACAGCCCCAGGCGCTCAAAACCCCCGTTTTTGAAAAGCGCTCACTAACTTTTGTCGGCCGCATTGCCAGCCCCCCAAACGTCGGTCACCAGAAAGGCCTGGTGCATGAGCCGTTCAAGGGCCGTTGAATCCATCTTCGGGAAGGCATCGACCAGCGCCTGACGCACGCCCTCGGGCGTCTCGGCCAGCTCGATGGCGTCGAGCGCGGGCTGCAGCAGCGTACGCATGGCCGCGCTGGTGGCCTCGGCCGGCAGCTGCTCGATGGCGGCGTCGAGCGCCACCTGGTCGGCAAACTCTTCGCCCTCGGCAAACTCGGCCACCAGGCCGGGCTTGGCGCCTGGCAGCGGCTTCGCACCAGGCAGCGGCTGGGCAGGGTCGGCCGGCTCGGCCAGGTCGCCGGCCTCCAGGTTGTAGGCGCGGGTGAAGTAGGCGTTGGTGAACTTGGCGCCGGCCTTGGTGAGCGTCTCGTCGCGCTTGGCCAGCGCGTCGTCGACCTCCTCTTGCTCCCACAGGTCGTAGCGCGGCGCCACGGTGCCCTCGCCCCAGTTCACGTCGACCACCCAGCGCACCAGCTGGTTGATGGCCGAGCTGACCATCTCGGCCATCGCGTCGCGCAGATCCGCCTCGACGTTCTGCGCCGCCTTGCTGCTGGCCAGGTTGGCCGTGGCCTCGACGCTCTGGTTGTTACCCAGCAGCGCAATGCTGGTCTCGCTGCGGCAGAAGTGCAGCAGCTTCTCGAACAGGTCGGCGTTGGCCGCGGTGCTCACCGTGAGCAGCTCCACCGAGCTGTCGTCTGGGATCACCGCCACCGCGTCGCGGATCATGCCGTCCAGGTCAGTCGCAAGCGCCTGCGCCTCGGCCTTGGTCGCGGTGCGCGGCTGCTTGCCCACGGCCCAGGGCGTGCCGTACTTCTCGGTGAAGGTCACCCAGAACTTCAGCCCACCGCGCTTGAAGGTGGTCGGCCAGAACACGCTGGCGAGATCTGCCTCGCCGTACGGGTTCTTGTAGGTGGCGTTGTTGCGCGCCACGATGAAGCGCATGGGCGGGAGCTCTTCGCCCTGCAGCTGGTTGGTGCGGCTCTTGAAGCGCAGCTGGTTGTTGTCATCGTACGCAAACCACTCCGGCGGCTTGGCGATGATCTCCTTGGGCACCTTCAGGCCGGGGCCGGTGTGCCACAGCACCTCGGCGGGCTGGTAGCCGAAGTCGGCGCCCGAGCACAGCGCCTCGATCAGCTGCGCCATGTCGATGTCAGCAAACATGGCCTCGAGGTTCTTGGCCACGCGCCCCTTGGCCAGGCCGCGCTCGAAGCCGCGCTCCATCGCCTTCACCGCGCCACGCCGGCGGCGCAGGCAGCCTTTCACGTGGGCGTCACTGCTCAGCTCGGTGTACACGTCGATCTGCTTGCCCATCTTGCGCAGCACCGGGTCGGGGTTGGGCAGCAGGCCCATGAAGCTCGTGAAATCGCCCGAGCGGGCGCGCGTGGCGATGTGCGTTGCCATGTCGCGCGGTTGCTCTTCGGCAAAGCTGTGAAAGTTGGTCTCGTTGAGCCAGATGCCGCGTGTCATGGTCAGTAGCCTTCGGTGATGGTGTTGGCCTGGCGCGGGCTGGCGCTGGCCACGTGCACGGGGCCCACCGAGCCGTGCGCGGCCAGGCAGGCCAGGGCCTTGGCCCAGAAGCGGTCGGCGTGGGTGTTGGCGTCGGCGTCGGCGTCGAAGCGCGGTGCGCCGGTGGGGCTGCTGACCTTGCGCACCAGGTGCAAGTCGTTGCGCAGCTTCGTGTCGGCCATCGGGATGCGGCTCTTGCGATCCTCGAAGCTCTGCTTGATGAGCGTGGCCAGCTGCAGCTTGTTGGGCCCGGTGAAGAGCACACCCTCCACACGGTGCTCGCCGTAGCGCTTCTTGGCATCTTCGACCGGCTTCTCTCCCATGCCGGTCTGGTCCATGCAGTAGCGCAGCACGTTGTAGCGCTCCTCCACGCCGTCTTGCAGCGCGTCCATGTCGCTGAAGCTGATGCGCTTCTTCACGATGGTCTCGCGGTTCCACAGCACGTCGCCCACCAGCTCGTCGACCCAGATCACGAAGTTGTCGGTGCGACGCGCAATGTCAACGCCCACGTAGCACGGGCCGCCGGTGTAGTTCTCGGGGATTCCGGCGTGGTCGTGTTCCACGCTGTTGATCAGGTCGTAGCTCAGCCAGGCGGTGGCCTCGTCGAGCCATTCCAGCAAGAACTCCTGATTCCAGGCGTCGTCATCCATCAACGCCGCCTTCATCTGCTCGATGTCGCGCGGCAGCCCCTGGCGCACGGCCTCGTAGATGTCGACCACATGCTTGCTCCAGCCTGCGCTGTCCGGCGCGGTGGCAAGGTCGTAGAACTTGTTGCCCTTGCCGTTGGGCGTGCTGGTCACCCGCAGCTTCCAGCCGGCGCTGATCACAGGGAACAGCGCCGTCCAGATCTTGCGGCTGTCTTTGTGGAAGGCGAACTCGTCGAGAAACACGTTGGAGCTGAAACCCCGCGCCGTGTCGGGGTTGGCCGGCAGCGCAGTGACCTTGTTGCCGTTCGGCCAGATCAGCTGCAGGGCGCGGCGGCGCAGGCCCGAGTCTTCGTCGACGAAGTCGTAATCTTCACGGGCCAGGCCCTTCATCAACATGCCGTAGGCCTTGGCGTGGCGCAGCACGCCCTCTTCCATCGCCTCGGCGGCCTGGCGCTCGCCGCGGCTCAAGATCACCCAGGGTGAACGGTGCTTAAGCGCCTCGGCCTCGTGCACGTCGTCCACGATCTCCAGCGTGGTGGTGAACGTCTTGCCCGTCTGCCGGGCGAAGCGCCCAAGCTTGAAGCGGCTCTTGTCTTGGAGCCACTTCTTCTGGTAACCGTAGAGTTCAAGCGCGGCCATGTGCTACTCGTCGAAGATGCCGTAGGCCTCTTCCCGCACGCGCTTGAGCAGCGCCAGCGGGTCGGTCTCGCCTCCACCCTCGGCCGAGGCCTGGGCCGCATCGAGCACGCGCTTGAGCCTGTCTCGCGCTTCGGCCGCGTACTTCTTCAGCGGCACCGTGGCGCGCGCCAGGCGGGCCACCTGCAGGGTGAGCTTGCCGAGATCCACCTTGTCAGGGTCGATCTCGCACTCCACCAGCACGTTGAACACCTTCTGCTGCACCAGGCGCATGAGCGCCTCGGTCATGTCGCCAGCGTCGTCGGGGCTCGCGGCCACTACTGCCTTGGCCTGCTCGGTGGCCATGCGGAGCTGGGCAATGCGCTCTTCGAACTTGCTGCCATAGCGGTGCAGCGCGCTCTTGCTCACCGTGCACCCGCGCTTGGCCAGCTCGGCGGCGAGCAGCTCGTAGCCCGAGAAGTTGCCCTCGACCAGCGCCTGGTCGAGCCACTCCTTCGCGGCCTTGGGCATCGTCTCCACCTTGCTGCGCGGCGGCATGCTCAGCTCCCGAAGCGCGGCCGGGCGATGCCGGGCTCGCACTCGACCGAGTACTCCACCACGTCGATGCCGTAGCGGTCGAGCTTGGCCGACCACTCGCCGAGCGGGTCGACCTTCAGCTCCACCAGCTCGCGCTCCTTCAGGTAGTCCAGCTCGCGCTTGAGCTCCATCTCGGTGGTGTCACGGTAGACCGTGCGCACCACGTCGAGGATCGACTGCACGTGGCTGCCATCGGGGCGCGACACGTCGAGCGCGCGCAAGATGAACCAGCGAATGCGCTCGCGCCGCTCTTTCTTCGCGGCTTCAAAGTTCAGTTCAGCCATTGGTGTGCGCTCCCGTGCTCAAGGCCTTCTCGATACGCAGGCTCATGTTGTCGAGCCCGATGCGGATGCTGGCGATCGCCTGGTTGTGGTCTTCGCGGCGGGTGAAGTCGCGCATCATTTCCAGGCGCAGCGCAAACATCTCGCGCTCCAGGCGCAGCACGTCGTCGGCGTATTTCTCGCCCTGCTTGGCCAGCGCCTCGATCAGGCCTGTGACGGTGTGAAACTTGTCGTCGATGCCTCGCGTAACCTGCACCATCAGCATCTTGGCGATGGCCGCATAAGCCCCCACCACGGTGACGGCCAGCGAGATCACGTGCCACAACTCCAGTTGAATCTGCATTTACTTCCTCTTCATCGTCATTCGTTCTGCCGCCCTCGCGCACTCGATGCAGCTGCGCACCCCCGGCAGCGCCTTGCGGCGTGCCGCCTCGATCTCTTCACCACACGCGCACCGGCTGGGCGGGCGGCCCCTCACTGGCTTGACTGGCGCCACCTCATTGAGGCGGCGCCAGGCCAGCAGCTCGGCCGCTTGGGCCCGGTCGAATACATCCGTCACGTCGCCAGCTGCCCGTAGTAGGGCCCGCACCCGTTTGCACGCTGATAGGTCGGCGCCGCATTTGCCGTCTGGTTCGGGAACAGCGCCGCCGTCACCGGCGTGCCCGAGAAGCTCACAGGCGTGCCGTCCTGGAAGGCCAGGTTGCCGCGCGTGGTGAGGTTCTTCGCCACCGGGTGGATGTCTTCGGCCCACTGGCCGTAGGCAAACGCCGCGTTGGCGCGCGTGTAGAGGTTGCGCTCCCACACCAGGTTGATGCTGATCTCGCAGGTGCCGTCGCCCGCGTTCTGCGGGCTCGGCCCCGTCATGTAGTTGCCCGTGTGCTCGCCGTTGCGCCCGAACACGTTGTCGGCATAGCAGGTGAGCTGCGTGGCCTGGTTGTTGAGATAGGTCCAGTCGCCGACGAGCGTGTCGCTCCAGGTGAAGTTGCCACCGGCCGCCATCGACTTGATGCAGCTGCGCGTGTGGTCTTGCGACGCGAAGCCCCGCGCGTCGTTGTGGCTGATCGAAGCCTTGTAGCTGCCCCAGATTCGAAGGCTGTGCTCGAGCACGTGGTTGCTGATGTTGGCGATGCAGCTGCCCTTCATAAAGTAAGCCGCGATGCCGAGCGTCGGGTAGTTCGGGCTGGGCGGCGGCGTCACCGTGAAGGTGGTGCAGCCACCGTCTACATCGTTCTCGAAGTAGTTGTGCTCGAGCGGCCACGTCATGCCCGCGCGGTTGGTGTGCACGTTGCTGTAGAACTCCATCGCCCCGCCGTTGCCGATCATCGAAGCCTGCCCCGGCGCAGGATCGCGCAGGGTGTTCCGGCAGACCGTCCAGCGGCTGCCGCCAGTGTTCGATTCGATGCCGCTCAAGCGCAGGTTGTCGATGATCACTTCGCTCGGCCAGTCGACGCGGCTTCCACTCTCGGCCGCACTGATCGAGTTGATGATGGGTTGCGCCCCCGCCCCGTAAGAGCCAAACATCACGTTGCTCACACCCATCGGCACCGAAACGCTAGCCGACAGCGTCTGCCCGCTTTTGAACAGGTAGCGCCGACCGGTCACGACCGTGCCCACCGAAGCGGCATAGGCGCAGCCAGCCGGGCCCGTCCCGTCGTTCACCCCGCCGGTATTGATGCAGATCGTGGCCGTGCCAGGCCACACCGCATTCGGGTCTTGCGCAGTGACAGTCGTCGCCGTCGTGGCCTGGTCGACGCCGGGGCTGGCCAGCGCCCAGTTGGCGTGCGCCCCGGGCACGATGGCCGCGCTGCAGGCGTGCGCAGTGCTGCAGCTGTAGGTGTTGCCGAGGTAGGTGACCAGGTCGCCCACGATCCAGTTGTAGGGCCGCTCCCCCGTGGCTGGCGCCGACCAGGGCACGCCCTTGGTCACCGTGAGCTTCACCGTGTAGGTGCCCGGCGTGTACATGATGAAGCCGGCCTGCGGCCCACCGCCCTGCGAGAAGCGTGGCAGGCCCGTGGTGCTGTAGGTGCCGGCAAGCGTCGAGCCCGCTTGCTGCACCTCGAAGAGAAAGTGGCAGCGCCTGATCACCTCGGGCAGCGACATGCCTGCCACCATCGTGTCGCTCGCGTCGTAGGTGGCTGCAAACGGCGCAGGCCCGCTTGAGCGGAAAGCCGTGAGCACCGGGCCGATGGTGCTCAGCGCCACCGCCACCGCAGTGGCGCCACGCCGCCCGCCCATGCCGCCAAAGCCCGTGGCGAAGCTCATACCGTCACCCCCGCAAGCGTGACGAACGGCCGGCTGCCCGTTGCCGCGTCCTCCTTGTCGTAAGACGTGCTGGTGAAGTCAGACGGGTTGCCGTCGACCAGAATCCACAGCTTGCCGCCGGCGTTGAATGCGGCCAGCATCGCCGCGGTGAGGACCGCGCCACTGAACACCTGATAGCCTGCAGTGGTGCTGAGCGTTGCGGTCGCCAGCGGAGTGCTGTTGTAGTCGCCCGTGCCCTTGGCGCCGGCCGTTGCCCAGTTGTTGCCGGTCGAATAGATCGTCCAGGTCACCTGGTTCATCACCACCGTGCGAGTCAGCGCGTAGATCGTGTGGTCGATGGCTGAGCCGGTCAGCGGCTTGTTGATGTGCAGCGTGGCCGTGCTGAGCGACGCCGCGTTTGCGCCAACGTCGGCGCGGGCCGCTGCAAAGTCGATCTCCACCACGCCCTCGCGCGTGTTGCCGTTCACGCGCATGCTCGGGTTGGGATCGTTGGTGGTCGGGTCTGCCGACTCGATGCTGATGGCCTTCACGCCGGCGAAGCTGTCGCCGGTGTTGGTGCCGATCGTCAGCGGGCCGAATGCCGACCCGCCGCCACCACCGCCAGGCGGTGCATGGAAGCGCACGTTGGGCAGCACCAGCATCAGAACACCGTCAGCTCGACCGTGCCCACCAGGCGCAGACAGCTGCTGTTCGCAGAGATGCTCGCCACGATGCGGTCACCCACGGCCACCGCGTTGCTGGCGCTGTGGGTCTGGCTCGTCTGTGTGGTGCTCACGCTGTTGGCCGTGCCGCCCAGGTTGGTGGTGTTCACCT
The DNA here is from genome assembly GCA_032358315.1 of Ophiocytium majus. Classification (NCBI taxonomy): domain Eukaryota; class Xanthophyceae; order Mischococcales; family Ophiocytiaceae; genus Ophiocytium; species Ophiocytium majus. The sequence continues at coordinate 16,626 of JAULBY010020343.1, read as the reverse complement.
TGCCGGTGAGCGTGCAGGTGCCGCTGTCGCAGTCGGTGGTGACGCGCGTCACCACGCCGGCGTAGGGCGAGGCGATCAGCAGCGGGTAGTCGCCGTCGGCCACCGCCTCGATGGCGAACGGGATCACCACTTTCATGCCCGGCACGCCAGACAGCATGTTCACCGAGCCCTTGCGGCGCCAGGCCAGCACCACCAGCGAATTGGCCGGCACCACCAGCGTGGTGATGTCTTCTTGGGTCACCACGTTGCGCGAGCTGGGGATGGTCACGGTGCGTGGCACCGTGTCGCCAGTCAACTCGATGCCCCACTCCACGCCGTCGCCCGGCGTGGCGCTGAAGGTGAGGGTCACGTCGGCGGTCAGGGTCTTGGTGTTGCGCAGCTGGGTCACGTCGACGGCGTTGGCGCCCATCGCGGCCGAGGTGACCGTCAAGCCGTCGGCCAGTGTCACGTTGCCGGTGAGCGTGGGGTTGGCCGCAGGGGCTCTGAGGGCCAGGGCGGCGCCGGCTTCTTGCAGCACCGTCTCGGTGTTGGTGCCGGTCCAGTAGCCGCCCGCGTCGGAGATCGACACGCTCGCAGCCGTGGTGGGTGCGCTGTTGGCGCTGAACGTGAGGGCCGTGCTGCCGAGTGTGCCGCCCACGTTTGAGGTGCACAGCCACATGGTGTCGGCATTGACTGTGCCTTCCTGCACAACGATCAGCGAGCCCGGGTGTTCGTCGTAGGTGTCGAACTCGGGCGCCCGCGTTGCGGCCACGGCGGCGCCGTTCCAGCTGTAGACGCCGTTCTGCCCGCCGGTGGTCTGGTCTTTGGGCATGAACAGATCGCCGGCCACCATCGTGACGCCGTCGATCGCGGCGCCCGGGGCGGCCAGGTTGATGTTCGCAGTCGACGCGGCGCGCACTCGCTGGCGCTTGCCGAGGTTGGTGGCGATGCCTTCCACGAACTGCTTGGTGGCCAGGCCGAGCGGAGCTGTCGGGTCAGCTGCTGCCGTGGCGCCGGTGAGCACGGGCGCACTGGCGCGCACCAGGTTGCCGGTGCCGGTGGCCGCCGCGCCTGCGATCAGCGCGTTGGCAGCAGCGGCGAAGTCGCTGATGGTGGCGGCGAGCTGCGTGCCGGTGTGGCCACCGCGCGCCTGCGCCGTGGTGATGGCAGCGGAAACCGAGCTGACGATCGCCGCCAGGTCGGTCACCAGGTTGGTGATGGCGCTCTGCGGGTGCTGGTTGCTGGCGCTGCGGTTGGTGAGCGCCGTGTGGTCGCTGGTGCCACCACCGCCGCCACCACCGCCCACACCCGTCGCGGGCGTGCCTACCGCCGTGTTGAGCGTGCCCATGCCTTACTCCCCGCTGCCGAGCAGCTCGGCCTGCGCGCCGGTGCCGCTGATGGCCGTTAGGCGGCCTCGGTGATAGGCGTAGGAGCCCAGCGCAGGCGCCAGCGTGTCGTAAGCCGAGGTGGTGCCCGCCGCGTCGAGCGTGCCCCACTCCAGCCACAGCGCGCCGTCATACGACACCTCGACCACCGCGCTCGCTGCCACAGCGCCGGTGCCGGCCACCCTGAGCAGGTAGTTCCACACGGTGCCGGGGCGCGGCTTGGCAGTGCCGGTGCTGACCCCGGTGGCTGCGGTGAAGAGCGTGTCGTTTTGCTTGGTCATGGTGGCCTCAGGCGCCGTTCAAAGGTGTTTGAAGAGAGAGGTGACCAGTGGCGCAAGCTGCGCCGCATAGCCGGCAGGCGCGAGCGAGGGCAGCGTCATGGCGTGTCCGCACGCTTGGCCATCAACGCATCCTTCTCGCGGCTGCCTCGCGATGAGCCGAACTCGAACTGGTGCGCATCACGCAGGCACAAGCCGAAAATGCCGGCGATAGTGCTGAGCAGACCCACCACTTCGCCCGGCATTTCCTTGCGGAAGAACGTGAGCACCACCAGGCAGGCGATGAGGCCGATGGCGTCGATCAACACCATCGCGTTGGCTCGCACGTTGGTCTTGCCGGCTTTCAGGAACTCGACGTCTCGCGCGCGGGCGTTTGCCCGGTCGCCAAGGTAGGCCTTCTCTAGTTCGGTGTCGGCCTCCAGTACCTTCAGCTGGAACTGCGCCTGGTGCTCCGCGCTCGCACGCATGGCGGCCAGGGCTTCCTCCGGCGTCTTGGCACCCGTCACCTGCTGGGCAATGCCCACCACCTGCTCGACCACGGCTGAGCTCGTCTCGCCGGCGCCGAAGAATCTCATCAGATGGGGGGCGAACTGAGCCAGGCCCAGCACGATGGGGAGCAAGGGAGCCATCAGCGCGCCTCGTAGACGTTTTCGGGTTGCGGAGTCATGCCACGGCGCAGCCACACGCTCACGTCGAAGCCAGGGCAGGTCTTGAGCCACTCGTGGCGCTCGACCTGGCCGTCGCCATCGGCGTCGGGCGAAAGATCACGGTGGCCCACGACGGTGAGCGCCTGGCCGGTCTTGCCCTTGATGCCGGCCTGCAGCTGCTGCACCAGCTCGCGCAGCGACTCCCACTGCGCTGGCGTGTAGCGCGCCATCAGCTCGGCGCCACCCACCAGGCAGATGCCCACGCTGTGCGCGTTGTGGCCGGCCACGTGCGCGCCCACCTCGTTGAGGTGCCGGCCCGTCCAGACATAGCCGTCAACGTCGATCACGTAGTGGTAGCCGATGCTCGGCAGCCGCCAGTTGAAGGCGGAGCGGGCGGCATCAGCGCGCTTGAAGCCGCGCGCCTGGTGCCAGCCGTCGATCACGCCAGGCGTGGTGCGCGGCGCGGCATCAATGCGCTTGCCACTGGGCGTGGCAGAGCAATGCACCACGATCAATGAGATCGTGCGCTCGATGTTGGGTGGGAGGCCTGGCGGTTGCATGCCTCGATTGTTCGAGGCATGCCTTCATTGAGGGAGGGTAGCGGGGGCTACCCCTTGGGTGCAGATTGCGGCGGCGGATAAAAGCGCATGGTGCCTTCGCGGTCAACAAAGCCTTGCATCGGTTTGCCCGAGCGCTGGTAGTAGTGGGTGTCGAGCTTTCCGGCAACGGCATCTTCAAAAATCGCGCCAATGACGGAACCGGCAGAGACTCTCATCTTCTCGTTGCCGACGTAGGCTTCGTTGACGTACTTGTAGATGGTCGCGTACTCACACGAACGCTCGCACTCGAAGACCTGAATGAGCATCGCGTTCGGCTTGTGGAACACCTGCAGGCGCCCGTCGCGCTCGCCTAGGAACCGAACGCTGATCATCGCGGAGGTCACATTGCCAGCGATCTTGTCGCTTGCGCTCAACGCGCGCTCATAGCTGTATTCGACCCCGTCTTTGACAGAGTAGCGATGTGCAGGCTGCGCGGGGAGTGCTGGAGGGGCCTCGGTCTGCTTGGCCTGCACCAGCGGCTGCTGGGCTTGTTTGTTTGCGCTCGTGTACAAGTAGAGGCCGAGAGCGGCGGCCGTTGCCCAACCAAGGGCGGCCAACTTGATCCAGGTGCTGATGGAAAGACTCATCACAACCTCTCTATTTTCTGCTCAGCCAGTGCAGCGCCAGAGCGCCTGCCACCAAGCCCATCACCGAGAACTCTCCTTTGTACCCCGACGGCACAAGGAACGACGCGCCGATCAGCGCAGCACTCAGCATTCCGGCCAGCTTGGCCATATCCAAACGGCGACGCCTGACCTCATCGAGCCGCGCTGCTCTGTCCTGCTCTGCCATGTGCTCTCTCCATGCGAAGAGATCCAGACCGCAATGCCGGCAGAACTGAGTAAAGCGCCAGGTCAGCCTCTCGCACTGGAAGCACTGCAGCGACTTTTCGGGGTCGTCAGGGGGCTCGCTCTCGCCGCCCCAGTGGTTGTGAATGTCGTGGCCCGCTACCTGATCCACAGGCGCGTTGAATTCTTGTTGGCCCATCTCCCTAACCTCCCTTGCGTGCCCTCGTTTTAGCGGCAGCCGCCGTGTAGTTGTTGTTCACCGAGCCGTCGTGAAGCGACTGCACCGTGCCCACCGAAGCGTTGAACACCTGCTTGACGCCGTGCACAACCTCCGAGGGAGCAGGCAAGCCAACGGCCAGCGCCTGGGCTGTGACATGTAGCGCCGATCGCTTGTCGATCGGAATGCGCTTGTACAGGTCGATCAGGGCGCTTTCCTCGAAGCTCAGCGCCCCGCCGCGCGTGCCCAGCAGCACATAGAGCACGTCGACACCACTGGCCTGGAAGCGCCCGAGCTGCTCGGCTTTGGGCATCGACTCGCCGATCTCCCAGGCCGCCACAGCCCGCTTTGAGTTGCCAAGTGCGGCAGCAAACCCCTCCTGCGTCAGGCCGGCGCGAGCCCGCTCTTCAGCAATGCGGCTGCCGATCTGCTTCCTGAGCACTTCGTCAGCTTTGTTGGGGGATTCACTCATAGTCGCATTTTTCGCTTGCAAAGATGCGACAAGTCGCACCACAATCACAACAACGCGCAAGTTATCACAAGGCTTCACAAGGATATGACTTCCAAGCTCCCAGCGGCGACTTCCTCCCCTAAGGAGATCAAGACCCGTGACGAAGTACGCGATTCCTTCAATCGAATCGGAAAGCCCGTCACGGAGTGGGCCCGTCAACACGGCTTCAAGGTTTCGCTCGTCTATGCGGTGCTCGATGGGCGGGCCAAAGCCAACCGAGGCAAAAGCCACAACATTGCGGTGTTGTTAGGCCTGAAGGCCGGCGTAGCCCTCGCATCCACGAGGCGCTCCAAATGAAGCCGCACTTGAAGCTTCACCTTGACGGCTCGCTGTCTGTCCTTCGCCCGGACGGCTCACGCTCGATCGAGCAAGCCCGAGCGCTCATCCAGAGGCACCACGGCTCAATCGTCGCCTTCGCCAATCGCTACGGATTCAGCCCTTCGAATGTCTCCGTCGCCTTCAAGGGCTACTCGGTCAGGTCGGCAGGGCTCATCGGTCACATCCGTCAGGTGTTGGGCCTGCACAGCGAGCCCACGCGCTTGGCGGTTGCCGTTGCCGCGGCTAAAGCCGCCAAGCGCCACGCATCCAAGAAGGTGGCCGCATGAAGCGCACACGTAAAACCTGCTTGAGCTGGAGCAAGGAAAGCCTGGAGCCCATCTTCGCGCACATGTTCAGAAACACGTGCGTGAAGTACACCGGCCCACACGCCGCACAGCGCGAGGCCAACGAGCTGGCAGAGCACCTGATCAGCCAGTTTGCAGCCCGACCCGTCGAGGTCCAAGCGTTCATGTGTACGTCCGCCGCAGACCGCCTGCTGAAAGCGGCGTTCGACATGAGGACCACAGCACCGCAGTACTCCGAGCGCCTGCGTCTCGCGTCTGCGGTGATGGCAGTGATGGGCAACGTCAAGCGCTACGGCATGACGGGAGTGGCCGCATGAAACAGTGGCTCACTGCCGCCGAGCTTGTCGGGATGCCCGGCATGCCCAGCACCGTGCAAGGTGTGAGGCACCGCGCCAAGACCGAAGCCTGGCCCACCCGTGACCGTGAGTTTGGCAAGGGCGTCGAGCACCCGGTTGATTGCCTGCCCGCCGAGACGCGCCTGGCCGTGGCCACACGCAGTGCCTCGTTGCCCGACGCATCGGCCACCCCCGCTCTGCTGCTCGCCCGAGCCCAAGCCACTGGCGACAAGACCCGCGCCGCCCGCCGCACCGTCAACCGCACCGACGGCACCGCCGCCGCCGCCAACGTCACAGGCGAGCGCGCCGCCGAGCGTGACGACAAGCTGCGCGTGCTGGTGTGCCTGGAGCGCTTCCGCAACACCTTCGGCGCCGCCTTGTGCCCCGCCATCGAAGCCTTCTGCCAGGCGTGGAACGCCGGGCACATCGAGGCGCCCGCTTCCGCCCGCGCCCGCTTCCCAAACCTCCCACGCTGGCGCACCGTGCTGGAGTGGCACCAGGCGCTCGACAACCACGGCGGCGCCGGCCTCACACGCCCACCCGCGCCCAACGCGGGTGTCTATGCAGCCCTCGGCGGCGAGCTGGGCCAGACCGTGCTGGCCCTGGTGCACGAATACCCCCACCTGGGCGGCAAGCAGATCCACCGCCTGGCCGCCAAGTCACTGGCCGGCACCGAGCTGGCCAACGCGCTGCCCAGCGTGCGCGCCTTCCAGCGCGCTGTTCGCCACTGGAAGGCCGAAAACGCCCAGGTCTACAGCCTGGTCACCAACCCCGACAAGTGGCGCAGCCACTACATGAGCGCCGCCGGCTCGCGCAGCGAGAGCATCACCGGCGTCAACCAGCTCTGGGAGCAAGACGGCACCAAGGGCGAGGTGATGCTCGCCGACGGCAAGCGCTGGACGCTCACCGGCAACATCGACGTGTACACCCGCCGCCTGATGGTGCGCCTGAGCGCATCGCCCCGCGCGGCGGTGGTGATGGCCCTCACCCGCGAGGCCATCGCCGAGTGGGGCATCCCCGAGCGCATCAAGACCGACAACGGCAGCGACTACGTGGCCCAGCAGTACGAGCTGGCCCTCATGCAGCTCGCCATCGAGCACCCGCTGTGCGACCCCTTCCAGCCGCAGCAAAAGCCGCACATCGAGCGCGCCCTCGGCACCATGCTGCACGACCTCTTCGAGCTGCTGCCCGGCTACCTGGGCCACAACGTGGCCGAGCGTTCAGACATCGAGGCCCGCCGCTCGTTCGCTGACCGCCTGATGAAGGGCAGCGGCGAGGGCGGCCCGGTCGAGCTGCGCCTGCAGCCCGAGCAGCTGCAAACCATCATCAACGTCTGGCTCGACGAGTACCACGAGCGCGAGCACGGCGGCCTCAAGGGCAAGAGCCCCAACCAGATGCTCACCGAGTGGGCCGGCACCGTGCACCTGGCCGACGAGCGCGCGCTCGACATCTTTCTGGAGCCCGCCAGCGAGAGCGGCACCCGCACCGTGGGCAAGAAGGGCATCAAGCTCGCGCACGGCTGGTTCAACTGCGCCGAGCTGGGCGGCCTCGAAGGTCAGCAGGTGCAGGTCAAGCAGACCGAGAGCGACCTCGGCGTCTGCTATGTGTTCGACCTGGCCGGCCACTATGTGGGCACCGCCATCGACCACGCACGCAAGGGCGTGAGCGCCGCCGAGGTGGCAGCCGAGCGCCGCGAGCACCAGAAGAAGGTACTGGCCCGCCAGAAGGCCGAGCTGAAGGCCGCCTCGCGCGCCGTCAAGCCACAAGAGCTGGTCATGCGTGCCCTGCAGCGCAAGGCAGATGCCGCCGTCGACGCCAGCCCCAACGTCACCCGCCTTCGCCCCACCACGCAGCACAGCAGCCCCGCGATCGAGAGCCTCCTGCAGGCGCAAGAGCCCGAGGCCGGCATCAGCCCGCAGGCCGCCGCCGTGCTCAAGCGCCTGGAGGCCAACGAGCCCCGCCCCGAGGTGGCCGAGGTGCTCGACCTGACCAACAAGCCGGCCCACCGCTACAGCCACTGCATCCGCCTGCAGGCGCGCATGGCCAAGGGCGAGGCCATCGACCCGCGAGACCTCAAGTGGCTCGACGGGTACCTGACCACCAGCGAGTTCAAGGCGCTCACCCGAGTGCACCAAGGCGTCGATCCACTGGCCGCAGAGGCAGGCGGCTAGCTCTCTCTCCACTAAGAAAGGTTTCCCATGAGCAAGACCAACACAAGCCCCGAACGGGGCCAGGCGTCCACCCAAACCATTTCCGTGGCCGCCACCGCGATGGAGCACATCATCAACAGCAGCGAGGGCATGCCCAGCATCGCCGCGCTGAGCGGCGCCCCCGGTCTGGGCAAGACCAGCGCGGCCGTGTTCCTGGGCCACCCGAGCACCTACAACGCGGTCTACGTGAGCTGCCGCAGCTTCGAGACCACCAAGAGCCTCGCCCTCATGCTGCTCAAGGAGCTGGGCGTCGCCGCCAAGACCCACTGGCCGGTGAGCACCGCGTTTGACCACATCTGCGAGGCGCTGATCGAGAGCGACCGCCCGCTGGTGGTCGACGAGGTCGACTACATCAGCGAGAAGGGCGCCATCAACCTGCTGCGCGACCTGCACGACATTGCCCGCACGCCGCTCTTCCTCATCGGCGAAGAGCACCTCAAGCAAAAACTGCTCAACCACCACGAGCGCTTTCACGACCGTGTGCTGGTGTGGGCCAAGGCCATGCCCGCCGACCAGGGAGACCTCGACAAGCTCATCAAGCACTACGCCCCGCAGCTCAGCTTCGAGGCCGACGCCAAGAAGCTGCTGCTCCAAAGCACCCACGGCGTGGCCCGGCGCATCGTCACCGCGCTCAACGCGCTGCGCGAGTCGGCCCTGGCCAGCGGCACCGAGGCCAAGCTCACCGCCGCCGAAGTGCAGGCCACGCTCAAAGGGGTGCGGTGATGGCACGCAAGCGCATCGAACTGGAGCGCGTGGGGCTGCAAAGCCCGCGCGACCGCATGTGGCGCGCCATGAAGACCCTGGTGGAGTTCAACGCCACCGAGATCGAAGACCGCGCCCACCCCATCACCCGCAACTCGGTGTGTGAGTACATCGGCGGCCTGGTCGAGGCCGGTTTCGTGCAGCAGCTGCTGGCCAACGGCCAGCGCGAGGGCAGCCACAAGTTCGCCGCCGCCCGCTACAAGGTGCTCAAGTTCGCCGCCGTCACGCCCACGCTCGACAAGGCCGGCAACACCGTGCAGCCCAACGTGGTCAACATCGCCATGTGGCGGGCCATGAAGGTCCGCAAGGTCTTCGACGCCACCCAGATCGCCACCGACGCCAGCCACGGCAGCGTGACCTGCACGCTCGGCACGGCCAAGACCTACCTCAAGCGCCTGTGCGCCGCCGGCTACCTGGCCGTGCACAAGAAGGCCCACAACGGCGGCGGCCTCACCGTCTACCGCCTGGTGAAGGACACCGGCCCCCAGCCGCCCGCCATCACCCGCACCCAGATCGTCTTCGACCGCAACAGCGGCGAGATGACCCCCATTCAAACCGCCCAGGAGGTGTGCGATGCGCTCGACGCTTGAAACCGGAGCCATCTGGCTCGTGCTGGTCCTCTACTGGCTCAACATCCGCCTGCCCCTGGCCCTGATCTACCTGGCGATGGGCCTGGTGCAAGCAACCACGGCCTGGGCCCGCAACACGCGGCGCGACCTGGTCGAAGACTTCCGCACCACGCGGCAGGTCGGTGAGCTATGAGCACCGCCAACCCCATCCACCTGCGTGAGCCCCGCGCCTTGTCGGCAGACACGCTGCAGGCCCTTGAACGCGCCGTGAAGCACCTGAAAACCCAGGTGGCCGTGGCCGAGGCCCTGGGCGTGAGCGCCTCACTCATCAACCAGGCGCTCAAGGGCAAGTACCGCGGCGACATCGACACCCTGGAGCAGCGCATCCGTGGCGTGCTGATGAACGTCACCGTCACCTGCCCCGTGCTCGGCGAGCTGAGCACCAAAGACTGCCTCGACCAGCAGCGCCGCAAGGTCACCTTCACCAACCCCTTGCGCGTGCGGCTCGCCCGCGCCTGCAAGACCTGCCCCAACCGCAAAGACGCCACCACAGGAGCCACCAAATGCTGAGCCGCATTCGATTCCGTCAGAACGCCCACGTCGTGCCCACCCGCCGCTTCCGCATCGGCGAATGGGCCTGGGGCGTGACCGGCACCCTCTGCATCATCGCCAGCCTGGTGGTGGCCTCGGGCATCGACGAGCGCTCCGACGCCAGCGTGCGCCAGGCTGCAGCTCTGGAGCGCCAGCGCATCGCCATGCAGCCGATGGCCCTGCAAGCCTACGAGGCCGGCCTGGCCGACGGCGTGGCGGCCGTCAAGAACACACCCGAGGGCGTGCCCTTCGTGCAGGCCTGCCTGGCCATGCGGGGGGGCTTGTGATGCCGCCCGCAATTAGCTCGCAAAGAGTCCTCAACGAACGCAGCCTCAAGGTGTGGAAGGCCATCGCCGGTGCCGGCCATCGCGGCATCGTCACACGCGCGCTTTACGAGCGCTTCAGCGGTGAGATCGCCGAAGAAGCCGTGAACGGCGCAGTCGATTCGCTTGTGTTCTCCAAGTACATCGAGAGAAAAGGGGTCAACCGCTACGGCTACTGGGTGATCACCCAGGACTGCAAGGTGCCCAAGGGCGAGCAAGCACCCTTGTGGCTCACCGAGCCGATGGACAAGGAAGATCAACTCGCGCCCATCCAGGCAAGCGCGCCGATCGAGACCACCGCTCCTTCGTCTGTCTTCGATATCGCAAAGGCCAAGCCCACCAAGCTCAGAAACTCCACGCCCGCCAACCGCGCCGTGGCAGCGCGCAAGTCCAAGAACAGCGCCGAGTTCAACAAGGCCACAGGCGCACCGCCCTCACCACTCGGCTGGCGTCTGCCGCTCAGCAAGGCACCCGACGAAGTTCAAGCCGAGTCACCCGCGCCCTCCGTGCACGAAGGCGCCGACATCGATCGAGCGCACCACTGTATGGCTTCACGTGGAACCAACTTCGAGAACGAAGCCCCTGGCTCCTTGGTCGGCGGCGCTGGGCCGGCCTTGCCTGTCGTCACCGGCTACGAGTTCCTTTGCTCCCTCAACAGCGAAGGCCACCTCTTCATCGTGAGCGACGGCCGCGATATGGAGATCCCGCGCGACAACGTGCGCAAGCTCTTCCGCTACCTCGACCTCATTCGAGGTACCGAGCCCATGAAGCTGATGGAGGCACTGTCATGAGCCACGCGACCATCGCCTTGATCCTGATCCACATCGACGCCCACCAGGGCGAGTGGTGTGCCATCAACTGGCTGGCCGGGCGCACCCTCACGCCACTCCACAAGCTGGGCCCGCTGTGCCAGCAGCTCGTGGCCGAAGGCCAGCTGCAGCACGACGTGGTCGCCGGTGTCGATTGCTACGGCGTCGGCGTCGAGCAGCCGCAGGTGCAGCCGCAGGTGCAGCCATGAACGCCGCCGCCTTGCTCAACATCCTGAGCCTGCACCAAGGCCGCGACCGTGGCCTCTCGGTCAAGCAGCTCGCCTGCATTGCCCAGACAGACGAGCGCTCCGTGCGCAGCATGGTCGCCGAGCTGCGCGAGCAAGGCATCGCCATCTGCGCCACCCCCGAGACGGGCTACTACATGGCCGTCACCCCCGAAGAGCTGCGAGAGAGCTGCAAGTTCCTGCACGACCGCGCCATGCGCAGCCTGCTCCTCGCCAGCCGCATGCAAAAGATCAGCCTGCCCGACCTGCTCGGCCAGCTGAAGCTCAACCAGGCCTGAAACATGAGTCGAATCATTCATCTCGTCATGGCGCACTTCGACCACAACGCGACCCGCGCCGTTCGCTCGTTCCGCTCCAAGCCGGCAGCTGACACCTACGCCCTCAAGTGCACCGAGTACGACCGCACCGCGCCCGAGTGCCCTCCCATCGAAGACAGCGACGCCAACGACCTGCTGTGGAAGAAGTGGGAGGCCAAGCGCAAGGCATGGGAGAAGCGCCACCCCGCCGGCACCGACAACTGGAGCGCTGACAGCTACCACGTCACGCCGATCAAGCTCGAAGAGCACGTCGTCGACGTGGCCGGCGCCAACAGCCATCCCTGCGCCATCTGCTCCAAGCCGGTGGCGCGCGGCCAGCTCATGTGCAGGCCCCACTGGCACATGGTGCCCAACGCCGAGCAGAAGGCCGTCTACCTGGCCTATCGCGCCATGACACGCGCCGCCCGCAAGCCCGGCGGCCTCGACACCGTGCACGCCTACCGCCAGGCACGCGAGGCCGCCATCAAGTCCGTCGAATCTCAGATCACCACCACCACACAGGAGCAACAGCCGTGACCCACCCGACACCCGCCGTGCCAGAAGGCTTCATGCGCAACGCGCTCGGCCACCTGGTGCCCATCAGCCTGGTCGCCCCCATCGACCAGGCGCGCGACCAGCTCGTGCAAGAGCTGATGAAGCAAGCCAGCGCCACCCACCAGCTGCTAGCCGCCTTCAAGGAGCGCGTGTTCGGCGACGTGCTCGCGTTCGCCAACCTGTCAGCCGAGCAATACAACGCCAAGCTCGGCGGCAAGAAGGGCAACATCACCCTGCACAGCTTCGACGGCCAGTTCAAGATCCAGCTGGCCACCGCAGAGAACATCGTCTTCGACGAGCGCCTGCAGGCCGCCAAGGCCTTGATCGACGAGTGCATCGCCGACTGGAGCCAAGGCAGCCGCCCCGAGATCATGGTGCTGGTGCAGCAGGCCTTCCAGACCGACAAGGAAGGCAACCTCAACACCGGCCGCATCCTCGGCCTGCGCCGTCTTGAGATCGCCGACCCGCGCTGGCAAAGCGCCATGAAGGCCATCAGCGAGTCGGTGCAGGTGGTGGGCACCAAGCATTACATCCGCTTCTACGAGCGCCTGGGCGACACCGACCAGTACCGCGCCATCTCGCTCGACATCGCGGCGGTGTGACATGAGCACCGCCCGCACCACCCCCGCGCAAGCCAAGGTGCTGCGCTTCGTCATCCTTCACATCAGGCGCTGGAAGTGCGCTCCCACGCGCGCCGAGATCGGTGAAGCCCTGAACATCAGCCGCCCAACGGCCGAGCAGCACCTGCAAGCGCTGCGCGAGCAAAGACTGTTGACGCTGACCAAGCAGTGGCGCGGCATCTTCCTGCGGGGGCACGTTCAATGAAGCTCTACCTGGCCGGCCCCATGACGGGCATCCCCGAGCTGAACTACCCGCTCTTCATCAGCGAAGCCGCACGCCTGCGGGCGCTCGGCTACGACGTAGTGAGCCCCGCAGAGATCAACGCCGGCAAAGAAGACGGCTGGGTGCCCTGCATGCGCCGCGACATCCCCGAGCTGGTGAAGTGCGACGGCATCGCGCTGCTGCCTGGTTGGACGCAGTCGCGCGGCGCCAAGGTGGAGCACTACGTCGCCAGCCACCTGGGCCTGGTGGTCGTCATGGCGCACTGCCTGACCTCGCCTGCGGGCAAGGTGATACCGGCACTTGCGGAGGTGTGACATGACTGTCGACCAACTGATCAACGAGCTGCAGACCATGCCGAGGCACGCCGAGGTTCGGGTGTTGACGCGCGTCGTCTACGTTCCCGGCAACGAGGCTGTGCTGACCCTCTGGCATTCAGGCGGCCGGTTCGATGTGCCTCCCGAGCAAGCCGGCCCGGCCGATGACGTGCGCTACATGGGCCAGTACGTGTTGATTGAGGGCAAGTGATGGCAACCACTCCCAAGCAACCAAAACAAGTGCCCATGTGCGTCGTGGCCATTGGTTTCAACTGTCTGCTGTTGCCAGCCAGCAAGGGCCTGCGTGTTGTTGAGCTGCTGCAGGGCGCGATCGAGGTGGATCGTCGCTTTGAGTCACGCGCCGACATTTACACGGTGAACGACGAAGTTCATGTGGAGTACCAAAGCGTCAAGGCCTCGCAGCTTCGCGCCAGTAAAGCCATGCCACCTGAGCCACCAGCCCAGCGCGGCCCTTTGCTGCTGGAGGACTGACACATGCCGCACGGAATCTTCCCCACCTCACTGGCACGCATCTACGTCGAAGACAAGGCGTGCGGTCAGCAGTACATGCCGAGCAACGGCACCGAGGGCCACATCTTTATCGAGAGCTGGTGTGGCGAGTGCGCCCGCGATCGCAGCATGCGAGATGGCGAGCCTCTTGACGAGTGCGACGACAACGAGGTCTGCGAAATCATCGGCGCCTCGTTCCGTGGCGAGGCCAAAGAGTGGCAGATCGGGCCCGACGGCCAGCCACGCTGCACAGCCTACGTGCCCGTCGGTCAGGTGCCGCCGCCACCGCGCTGTGAGCACACTCAGGAGCTGCCCTTCTGATGAAGCAAGTCATCGACACCGAAGGCGCCCGCCGTGCCGACCTGGCGCGCATCCACATCGCCAAGAAGGCCCTCAACCTGAGCGACGACGAATACCGCGACGTGATGTTTGCCGTGGCGCGCGTGCGCTCCAGCGCAGACCTCGACTTCACGGGCCGCAAGCGCCTCATCGAGCATTTCATCCGGTGTGGCTGGAGCGGCAGCAAGCCCGCGCCACAGCGACCAGGCGCCGCCGCCAAGCGCCCGAAGCGTCCCACACCTAGCGAGGCCGCCGCGCCCATGTGCCGCAAGGTCCGCGCCCAGCTCATCAGCCTCGGCCGCAAGCCCGACACCTACGCTGACGGCATCGCCGAGCGCATGTTCGGCGTGCAGTACTACGAGTGGTGCCAGCCCGAGCAGCTGCACGCCATCGTCGCCGCCCTCACCGTGGAGCAGAAGCGCCAGGGCGTCACGTTCGCCAAGGGGCGCCCCTGATGATCGAAGTTGTAGTCGCCGCAGCGATTGGGGCCTTCGTGGGCGTCGTGGCCGGCGCGTTGCTCTTGCTGATGCTGTTCCCTGTGATGCCTGTGCGGCTGAAGGTCACCCACGTGCACGTCAGCTCGGCCGTCGTCGAGGCCTGGCTCGACAGCCACGGCCTGGTCGCCTCCCCCAAAGGCCCCGACTTCAAGCCTGCGCGCATGCCGCGCAAGGCTGCGTAGGCCTTACGCAGATGCCCGAGCAGCTCAGCCTCTTCGACCCCGGCAACACCCCGGCCGGGCGCGCCGTGTCGCAAGCCGCCGACCTGTTGCCGCCCCTGGCGCGCGAGATGGTGCAGGTGATGGGCGAGGCCGCCACGATGGCGCTGATCAACGAGATGGGCGGCCTGCGCCTCACCGTGCCCGGCTGGCCGCTCAAGCGCGCCAGCAGCCGCTACCAATACCTCGAAGAGATCGTCGGCCCCGAGGCCGCCCAGGCCTACGCCAACCGCTGGGGCAACATCGAAGTCCAGGTGCCCAAGTGCAAGAAGGCCATGCAGTTGGTGCGCGACCGCGCCCTGCAGGCGGCCTATGCGTCAGGCAAGAAAGCGCCCGAACTGGCCCGCCAGTTCGACCTCACCGAAGGCCAGGTCTGGCGCGTCCTGAAGCGCCCCGTAAACCTCCCTTGATCAGGTGTTCAAGCGCCTGTTGAAGCCCTCTTGTCGGGGGCTTTCTTTTGTCCAATTCACTTTCTTTTCTCCGGCGCCGACCTGGTAGGCCTGACTGCCACCCGTCATAGGTAGAAACAGAGAAAAGAAAGTGCCGCGAGAAAAGAAAGCCAGCTTTCCTTTCTCAGCCGCGAATGGAAAGCGCCTCTCGGCCTTCAAAACGGCCCCGAGGGCTGTTTTCCCCTGGTAAGAGCGTCCGCGCCCGGATGCCAGCCTCAAGGTCGTCCGAGGCGCCATTCCGCGTCGCCAAGCCCCAATGGCCCGCGTCGTCGACCCATCGCCCTCTCGGGCCGCCCAGCACCGCTAAGCCCCTGATCCGCCGCCACATTTCCCTCGAAGCCCCGCCTTTTCCCGCCTCTTCCCAGATTCCGTGCCCCCTCGTCGCCTCACACTTCGGCTTTCGGGTTGCACGCAGCCTGTAGCGTGCGCCAGCCGGGGCGTCGCACGACGACCCGGCACATTCGAACGTTCAGCGAGCCTTCTCTGCGTTCGCAGCTTTCCCCGACTGCAAGGCGGACACCAGCAGGTTGGGCAACACATGCTCACGCCATGCCGGCGAGGCCTTGCCCACACGCAGGATCACCAACTGCTCGCTGGGCACCATCGCCAGTTGCAGCCCGCCGATGCCGCTGAGGTAGAACAGGTCGGGCGCCACGGCCGCCACCTTGTCGTCGCCCTGGGACAAGGCCCGACGGTTGAGCCGCGGGTCCTGCCAAGCCGCACCCACGGCCACTTGGTAGCCGAAGTAGGGGTTGGCCGCCGAGGGCTGGCGCAACGAGCGCACAAAGCTTTCGGCGAGCAGGCGACGACCCTGCCAGACGCCGCCATCGAGCAGCATCTGGCCGAAGCGAACCCAGTCGCGCGGCTTCGACCACACGCAGCAATAAGACATGGCCCGCCCGCCGGGTCGATCCATCAACTGCTCGGCCGTGTCGGCGCCCAAAGGCTGCCAGATCCGGCTCGACAGGTAGTCGAGATAGCGCTCGCCGGTGGCCCGCTCGATCACCAGGCTCAGGGCATGCGAGTTGTCGTTGTCCCAGGCAAAGTCGGTGCCCGGCGCATAGTCCAGAGGAGCGTCGCGCACAATGGCCTCGACATCGGACCCGAAGTACGACTGGATGTAGTGGCTGCCCGGCTCCTTGCTGGGCTTGCTGCGAAAGCCGCCGCTCATGGTCAGCAGCTGCAGCAAGGTGATCGCCTTGCGAGACGGATCGCGCCATTCGGCCAGCCAGGTGGACGCCGGCTGGTCGACCGACTTGATGTGGCCCTCGCGCAGGGCCACGCCCAGCGCCGCCGCGCCCAGCGTCTTGGCCATGCTGTGCGCACTGAACTCGGTGCCGGCATCGGCGCCGCCGAAGTAGCGCTCCATCTGCACCACGCCACGGTGCACCACGATCAGCGCGGTGCCGTTGCTGGCCTGCACGAACTGGGCAGCCTCGTCGAGGGCCTGCGCCGGCACGCTGAGCTGACCCGGTGCCGCCACGGGCAGAAACGGCCCGGGCGCACCCCGCAGCGACGCCATCGGCTGGTAAGAGCTGCGCGGTGCGTCGAGGGGGTTGGGCGCCGGGTTGTCCATGCGCCACCAGAACGAGGCATTTGCGGCGTCGCGCGGCGGGGCCGGCTGTGCCCATGCCGCGACCCCCGACAGTGCGACGAGGGCGGCCGCCAACAGAGAAGCAGGCCGGCTCATGCGCGGGTGCCGGCGCGGCGCACGGGGGTGAAGAGAGAAGCTGG
>JAULBY010020332.1:0-18941 GCA_032358315.1 Ophiocytium majus | reverse complement strand
GGGGGGCGAGGTGGGAAGGTGCACCGGCGCTGATGTTAGAGGCAGGTCCAATTTCGTCGCCAGGGGCAGGTCGGCTTGGAGCAGTGAGGGAGGTAGTACTTCAGCAGTGTACATACATATGGGTATGCTGGACGGTTGAAATCACTGTTGCTATTATTGAGTTGCACGCTTAGCGATTGTTATTGAACTTACCCCTCAAGGCGGCACCAGCTGCACCAGCCGCTGTTGTCAAGGGCGCTTCTGCGCCCCGCTGGCACTGCTATAGCTGACGTGCTGCTGAGCACAAAATCGCGCAGGTCGCAGTGCAACACTGCCGCGGCGCCAGCGCGCACTGCACCGGTTGCCCTCCCCGACTGCGCATCTCAAAAGCGCAAGACATGGAAGGCTTTGCACCACAGCCTGCAGTGCCGCGCGTCCGGCCGGCTCCAGTCGCCGACGCGCCTGCCGCAACTCGACCGTTTGGGGTGGCGCACTTGAGGCTCGCCATGACTCACCAAAGCACCACGCGCACATCTCTGGTGTGGCCTGCAGTGGAGCCGGCACAGCTGGGGTTGCCAGGGGCCTGTCGATGTGGTCCTCGTGGTGCTGGTACAGGCGCTCCGCACTGGCCCGCCTCCCCTCCTTAGTGGGCACCTCTACTGCACCGAACAAAGACATGACGCTCCTTCGGCAGAAGCGCAGATGTGTTGGTTGCTTCGCAGGCCTGCTGGTGCTGGCAAGACGTACGAGACGGGGCGAACCGGGGCGCTGGTGGGGCGCCGACAGCCTGCAAGGGCTGGCACGGCGGAGCGCTGCTGTGGGAGCCGCTCTGGGGAGCCAATAATATGCAGATCGACAAACGCAGATGGCGGGAACGTCGAATAGGAGGTGCGGCTGCTGAGCATGCAGCGGCAACATCTTTTGCAGCCGGCGGGCCCCACACAAGCCAGCAGCAGCGGCTGCTTGGTGTGTGCCACACAGCAGCGGGCAGAGAGGCGGAGGGGTGCCTAGTCCCCCCCCAGTTTCTCGCCCAGCAGCTGCAGCGCCATGTCGTCCTCCCTGCTGGAGCGAGCCCGCGCCTTCCACGAGGACACCGAGACCTACGAGCTGGCGATCATAAAGCAGCTGGAGGCCAAGCCACGCACCAACAAGGAGAGGGTGAACCAGCAGCACAGGATTTCAAATCTGCTGACGCAGGCGGTGGAGCGCAGCAAGGAGTTGGAGGCGTTCTATGAGGACAAGGATGGATCCTTGAAGCAGGAGGTAGGCGAGGGTGCAATTTTCACAGGTCGTTTTTCTCAGCGGCCTACTTTGAAGTACAGTGTGCGTGTTTGGTGTAGCAAGCTGCGCAGTTGGCAGGATGGCGTGGCTGTGCAGCTGGCGGCGGCTTGGCGTTGATAGCATTGGGCCAGGGCTGGTCGCCAATGCGCCATCAAGGCGGCCACAATACTCCTAGTGGCTGTCAAAGGCAATGCGGCATGCGAAAAAGTTGCTGCGCGAGGATTGCCGATGCCCGGCAGGCGTGGCGTGGGCAGCAGCAGCCTCTTTGCCATTGGGGTGCTGCAACTCATGCACCTTCCACGCCTCAAAACTGGCCACACATGGCACAAGCCGCAGCATTGTCCACCACTGCGGGCACACACCATGCAAAGTGGCGTGCATGGTGTAGAGGAACACGGACAGTAATGTTGTGTTGGCGGTGCACAGAGCTGGCTTTCTGGCACTGTCGGTCCTATCACCACAGCAAGTCAGGAAAAAATTCACTTGAGAGGCCAGCCCAACATCACTGCCACAGTCTTCAGGCACACAGGCCGCTTGGCAGCAGCAGCAGCAGCAGCAGCCCATGGGCGGCCTCCACACACAGCTGTCGAATTGTGATCACCCCATAAGGAGCCTAGCTCCAAGCCAGCACACCAGCCCGTGCTCAACGCCTTTCACCGGCGCCGCGCCTAACATCCACACCCCACCAACTGTCCCTTGAAACCCCTTTGTAACCTCCTTTGTAACTGCTTTCGCGCAGCTCTCGCAGATGCGAGGGAAGGACGCGCTGCGCAACTTTTACGAGCGCGCGCGGCAGTCGTGGACGTACCACGCGCGGTACCCGGACCTCCCCGCAATGCACGGGCCCAATCTCGAAGAGGAGATGGAACCCAAGGTGAGGGGGGGGGGGAGGGGGGAGCGCTGCCGCTGCTGCTGAGCACGCTAGTGCTGCTGAGCACGCTAGTGCTGCGGAGCGCATCAGGGGGCGTGGGGTTAGGGTGGGGGGGCGTGAGGCGGGTCAACCTTGGGGGCATGAGGCGGGTCAACCTTGGGGGGCGGTGGGCGCCGGTGGCCACCAGTGCTGTGTCTGCTGCTGCTGAGCATGGTGCTGCTGCTGAGAATGGTGCTGCTGCTGAGCATGCTGCTGCTGCTGAGCATGGCTGGTGCTGGTGAGCGTCCTGCTGCTGCTCCGCCGCCATTATCACTTGTCAGCTCACCAGCCTAGAGGGCAGCGGCGCGCCAACATGCCCCCGGTGTTGGCTGCCGCAAATGCTGAGCGCATGCAGCACCGCTGGTGGTGCTGTGCGGGGCTCCATGCTTGCATATTGGCCAAGTTCAACATTTTTTGCGTTGAGCACGTTTGACCATTTGCAGCGCAGCGCTTGGTGCTACATGTTTTGCCAATTTAAGCATGGCTATTTTGTGCTGCGCAGGTGCTCTTCAATGGCGGGGCCACTTTCTGGAGAGTTCCTGGACCTCAACATTTCTTTCATGAGTTTGAGCTTTATTTATTTGGTTCACGTTTGATGTTGGTCATCCTTGCGCTGAGCAGGCGACCTTCAGCGGCGACGAGCTCTGTGGCAACTTCCTGGACCTCCACATGTTCTTCAAGAGTTTGGGCCCCGTTTCCTTCTTACTCTTGTACCACATACTGTATGTTTACCTGTGCTGTCAAATCGTGTGCTGAGCAGGTGACCTTCAGCGGCGAGGAGCTCTTTGGCAAGTTCCTGGACCTCCACGAGCTGCACGTGCGCTGGGTCAACATGGCGCAGTGCCGCGACAAGCGCCTCGACTACGGCGCGTACCTGTCTGGGCTGGCGTTGCTGGCGACGGACGTGCCGGAGCGCTCCAAAAAGAGCAAGTCGTACTCGGCGTACCTGGGTGACTTGGAGGAGTACCTGCGCGGCTTCCTGGCGCGCACGCAGCCGCTCGTGGACGCGGACGAGGTGCGCGCGACCGTAGTACAGGGAAAAACAGGGGGAACACTATTGAGAGGCACAAGGAAAAAATGTTGTACAGTGCATTCGCTATGTAGTGTGGGGTGGTGTCACCGCCCTAGCACCCGACACTAAAGCAAGACACACACTAAATCAGGTGGGGCGTTTTGTATCGTTTATACCGAAATATGTTGTGATCAGTGACGGGCCCCTGGGCCCCACGATAGACCGCATGCCGCACTAAATCAAAGCGAATCAAATCGCAGGTGCGCTGTACTTCAAAACAGCGAAGGGAAGGGAAGGCATGCACTTGAAGTACCTGGTGGTAGAAAAAATGAGAGGAGAAAACGTGTGTGCCGTCGTGTGGCGGCGTAGTGTGTGGGGAGCCTGCTCTGGGGCGGCGCTGCCGTGCTCCCCAGAGGTAGTCGAGATGTTTGCAGTGAGTTGCGCTTACATAAAAAAGGTCACCGTGGCTGACCCGTGCCCATTCATGAGCCTGGGCTGTGGTGGTCCAAGCAGGCGTGTTGTCGCGACTTGGAGCCCTAATGACTCTGAGATGGTGACGGGTCACATCGTATAACGTATTCCCACCGTTATGTTCATAAATATGTGGTATACACCTTGTGTACAAAATACGGCGTATTTCTACCTGCTTTGAAGTACTTCTAAATCGGTGCGGCTTGACCCCACGACTCAGCCCAAATGGAGCACACGCGTGGGCAGTTGTACTTCAAGTAGTTGTTGAAGTAGTTGTAGAGCCAGGGCTTCTCACGCCTTTGACAGAACGCACGTGCAGCCCTCAAGAGTCGACCGTTAGGCGGGGCTTGATTGCCTTCCGCTACGGTATTACATCTCCTGGTGTAGTGACATGAAGGCATTTGTGTTTGGCAGTTACACCTGTACCAGCAATGCCGATAGAGCCTCTGAAATAACACGCAGGGTGCCCCCGAAAGTGATCGCCAGGGAGGGCTTGATCGCTGTCCGCTTCCGTATTGCCGCTCTGGGGGTGCTTTGGTCCAGTGACTACGGCGGCTCCTGGTGTGGCAGGCACGGCGTGGGAGCGCAGTGCCCTTGTACCATCCGGTTCCAGAGCAGTGGCTGAAATCATCGATGAATTATTGAGTGCCTTTCAAGTAAGCTGCCCCCCGCCGTTTGCTCACATACACCACCCACCCTCGCCACCGCCGCCGCCGCAGGTATTGAAGGCGACGGACAACCACGCGTGCCCACGACGCTCACATACACGTTGGTGCCTGTGCTCACGTACTTCAACAAGTATTTCATCCCGGGAGTGAGTTCCCCCCCATTGTTTGCTCACATACGCCACCCCTCACCACCGCCGCCGCCGCAGCTGCCGAAGGAGACGGAGTCGGAGTCCAGCCCGGCGTGGGAGTTTTTGCCTCCGCTCTGTAGCATCTCCAGCCACCGTCAACATGAACACACCACACCACAGTAGCCTGCAGCCGCTCGCCACCGCCTTTCCCTCTGCGTGCCCACGACGCTCATATACGCCACCCTTGCCACCACTGCTGCTGCAGCTACTGAAGGAGACGGAGTCGGAGTTCAGCGCGGCGTGGGAGGCAGGGCGCGTGCCGGGGTGGCCGCGCGCGCCCGCGGCGGCACGAGCCACGGGGGGTGCTCTCGCGGCGCGGCAGCTGGACCTGTCGCTGTACCACGCGGCGGAGGACCTGATGCCTCTGGGGCTGGATAGGCTGAAGGAGGCGCTTGAGGTGAGCGGAGTCTTTGCAGTTACATGGCAGTTATATGACAGTTACATGCGCGGCAGCTGGAGCTGTTGCCGTACCCACGCGGCGGAGGACGTGGCGTTAACATGGCAGTTACGTGGCAGTTACATGCGTGGCAGCTGGAGTCGCTGTATCATGCGGTGGAGGACCTCATACTGCTGGGGCTGGACAGGCTCAAGGAGGCGCTCGAGGTGAGCATCGTGTGGCAGTTACATTGCAGTTACGTGGGGCGGCTGCATGCGCTGCAGCTGGACCTGTCGCTGTACCCACGCGGCGGAGGACCCCATGCCGCTGTGGCTGGGTGGGCTGAAGGAGGCGCTTGAGGTGAGCGCCGTCTCTGGCAGGTACGTGGTAGTTACATGGCAGTTACGCGGCAGTCACATGCGCGGCTGCAGCCGTGTCGTGTGCTGGAGCACCTCTTGCCTCTAAGGCTGGATCATGGAGGCGCTTGAGGTGAGCGCCTTGTGGCACTCTGGGGTATCGTCAGTGCAGGCTTCCATGGGCCCGAGCTCACAGCCAAGTTCAGCCGCATGCCTTTCTTGGCGCCTGCGCAGTGCGTGGCACTGGCGGTGCTGTGTCTAATTGAAATGCTTCTCTTTCGACAGCATGCTAACCAGAAGCCCCAGAATCTATTAAAATCTACACCCGCAGCCGCACCTGCAGTTGTTACAACGAGTCACGCGCTGCACCGCGGCTGCGCTCCGTTGCATGCAGGCGCTAGGGCTGAAGTGCGGCGGCACGCTGCAGCAGCGCGCGGAGCGGCTAATGGCGGTCAAGGGCAAGAGCCCCTCTGAAATCGATCCCAAGGTGAGCACGCCTCAGTGGCCGCTGCGAGGCACCCTCTTGCCGTAGACCACGCTGTATAGGCTCCTCCCAACGTGTGCACAGCGACAAAGGTTATGGTGGCACTGGGGGCTGTATACATGGGGGGGGGGCTTATACAGGAACATTCGCATTCAGATCATATGTGAGCGGAACCGGGCCCTATACGGCATAGTTTACGGTGGCAAGCGGGGGGGGCGCACACAAGGCTTATTTGTGTCACCGCTTTTGTGTCGCTCCTGCCGGCAGCTGTTTGCCAAGCGGGGCACACACAAGATTTGATTGTGTCACTGCTTTTGTATCGCTCCTGCCGGCAGCTTTTTGCCAAGGGGGCGGGGCAGAAGCGCCCGGCCCCGGGGGACGGGCCCGCGGCCAAGGCGCACAAGGCTGGCAATGGCTCTGAGGCCGCCGGCTCGGACGTGGGCACCAGCCAGGCCAACGGCACCGCGAACGGTGAGCTGCACTGGTCGCTGTGTGTCTGCACAGGGCGTTGGAAGTCGGCGAGTGGAGGTTGTGCAGCGCGCACGCGCAGATGTGTGGGTGGGCGCATGGCGCCTGTGGCCCGCGACATGCACGCATTTGTGTGTGTGCATGTGCGTGTGAGTGTGGGCGCACGATGCCTGTTTCCCATGAGACACACACACATGTGTATGTGTGTGTATGTGTGAGGGCCTGCCGGAGTTTGATGTGTACTGTCTTCCGCTGCTGCTGGCGCCGCCGCCGCCACGGCCACGCTTCACAGCGCCGCGGCGCCCGTGCCACTGCCCAGCCCCCACCCCTTCACGCATCTCTGATGAACCGCCTAGCGCCCTTACCAATATGTTTTGCTCTTGTTTTGCGCTGCGGACGCGGCACTTCTCTCACCTCTGTATGTGCCTCCTGGCGGCGCCTGCTTTCTCTTCTGTGAGCAGCAGGCAGCGGGGGCGACTGGCGGCGCGCCACGGCGCTGGCGGAGGCGCGCGTGAGCGCGCTGCTCGAGGTGCTCAGCGACGTGTGGGAGGCGACGCGCAGGCAGGCGCGTAACCGCTCACGAAACTGCCGTGAAACTGGTCACGGTGCATTTGCATGTTGCGCACGCCCCGGTGCGGGCGCCCATTCCTGTTCGCAAAAACTGTGCACCAAAGACTGAAAAAAACATCTCGATTGTCACACATGAAACCTGGGCAGTTGCCACGAACCCTACAGAAAGATGGCGTCCGCTGAGGTACATGGTACATCCGCCATCGCTACCGTCAGTCTAGCCACAAACAGGCGCTGTTAAACAATCATACGGCGGGCCGGCCTGCCCACACGGGCGCTCCGCACGCCTCTCGTAGCCGGTTCCGTTGTGGCTCCCCCCAGCGGCGGTCTGTGCAGCGAATATGCGGACGGGCACAGCGGCCCCCACGGTGTGACTGTGGGCTGAGCTTTGCATCACGCATGTGCACGTGCGCGGCCACCGCGGCGCCTGCAGGTGGACAAGAAGCAGACGCGCACCGTGGAGGAGCGCGACGCGGAGATTGCGGACGAGGAGGCGGGCGTGCTGCCGGAAGTGGGGGACGGTGAGAGTCGTGGCGCAATGGCGCGATTGCACACGGCATGGCAGTGCAGCACTGGCATGCCGGGGCATGTGGCGTGGCACACTTGTGGTATGCTGCATTGTGCTGAGCATGAGGGGGTGGCGTGCGCGCTAGAGATGTCGCATGTGGCTGGCTGACACTTCGGTCGCAGCCTGTGGGCGAGGCATTGGCGCCCTGAGCTGCACTGTTGACTCTGTCACCCAGCGAACAAGTCACTGCAAGGATGCCTACGCTTGTAATACTTCAAGTACCTGCTACAGTAGTACGTAGCACTTCAGAAGTACACGAGTTGGCAGTGGAAAGGCTGTGGCACCATTACCGCTGCACCGCGCCCGCACGTCACCATAGCAGCTGGTCCCAGTTTGCACCAATGCTCACTCTTGTGTAACCTCTATGATGCGCAACTAAAACAGTGGTGCCACCAATACTGCTCACACACCTGCCTGTGACAACACATATCTGAACTGTTGCTCAATCATGTACAGAGAGTGTGCCACTTGCGCCATGTGAGCAGAGCTTGTCGCGCCCCAACAGAGATCCCTATCAGCACAGTGTACTCTAAGTACTACGTACACCAGTACTTCAAAATCGGAACCAAGTCACCAGGAAGGTCGTCATTATGATTACATGAAAAAGTATCTATTTTTTCAGTGTTAATTCGCTCAGCTATCACACAATTCCGCTTAATGACTGTGACTGTGCAATGGACACCAATCCACCCGTCTGTATGAGCGCCACAGACGGCATAAAACGTGATGTAGAAGTAATTGATAGTGGCACACCGATGAGTGTTCATGTAGGACAACCAACATTAGGTTTGTGTTTATCAGTTTCAACGGCAATTCCTTTGGTAGTTCGGTAACAACATCTCTACAACAACCGCTTAAAAAAAAAACGTGGTCAAACTGTTATTTTGTAAACATGCACCCACTCCTGTGCTCAGCGGACGAGGACGACAGCAACACGAACGATTTCACTCACTTACTACTTGTGCAATTCACACCAATTCACCTGTACAATGCACCCCACCCCTGTGTGCTCAGCAGACGAGGATGACAGCGATGACGAACGATTTCACTCATTTACTTCAAGTACTTCAGAAGTAGTATACTGTAGCATGACTGACATTGACTGCAATTCACACCTAATTCACGTCTACAATGCACCCCACTCCTGTGGACTGTGCAATTCACACCTGATTCACCTCTACAATGCACTCCACCCCTGTGCTCAGCGGACGAGGCCGACAGCGACGACGAACAATTTCACTCACTTACTTAATGTACATCTACTTCTAGTACTTCAAGTACTTCAAGTATACTGTAGCATTATTGTGCAATTCACACCTGATTCACCTCTACAATGCACCCACTCCTGTGCTCAGCGGACGACGACGACAGCGATGACGACGGCCCCATCTACAACCCCCTCAACCTCCCCCTGGGCTGGGACGGCAAGCCCATACCCTTCTGGCTCTACAAGCTGCATGGACTCGGGGTGGAGTACAAGTGCGAGATTTGCGGAGACTTCAGCTACTGGGGCCGCCGAGCATTTGACCGGCACTTCCAGGTGTGCTCCCCCCCCCCCCCCCCCCCCCCCCCCCCCCCCCCCCCCCCCGCCCCTGCCCTGTCACTCCGATTTGTTTTCCAACCCCAATGCCACCGCGCCTGCCGTGGTGTTTGCCCACCGCCAGCCGTGGACAGCAGCTAGGTGTGTGGGCATGCAGAGCGAGGCACTGAGCAGCATTGCTTTGGGGCTAGGTGCTCTTGCTTGCAAGTGTATTCCAGCGCCCCTGCCGCCGCGCCAACAAAGGTGTTGTGCGCCAGCGGCCACAGAGAGCAGATGGGCCAGGTTGGAGGGGGGGGGGGGGGGGGCACTGCCAGGTGCTGAGCACTGCTGATGTGGGGCTGGGGGGCCTGCTTCCTAGTGTGTACCCTTCACTTGTGTCGGTTGGCAACGGTGCTGCAATGATGGGCCTGTGGAGGCGTGGTGGCGGCGGTGCAAAGGGTGCGAGAGGCAGCAGCAGGGCGCGCCGCAGGCTGTCTTGGACCCCGCGTGCCGCAGCATTGACAGCGCCTCTGCCGCAGCCGCTGTGAGCCCGTTAAACGTGGCGGTCAAGCCGTGCGCCAGTGGCACGCATGCGGCTAGCCGTGAAGTGCACGCGAGACTGCTAGGTTGGTTGACAGCCCCAGTGCAACGGGCACAGCCGCTGCTGCAGCATGGTGGCAGCCACGCTGACATACGTGCCCGTGCGCGCGTGTGACACTGCAGGAATGGCGCCACGCCCACGGCATGCGCTGCCTGGGCATCCCCAACACCAAGCACTTCCATGACATCACGCTCATCCAGGTCAGTGCTCTCATTTGTGTGCTGCTGACGCTGCCACGCCATGCTAGGCCGTGCCGCGGTGTGTGACAGTCTCACACACAGCCCGCCCCTGGTGCTGCACGTCCCGTTTATGGAGCGTGCTACCTTGGCGCCGGTGGTAACGGTGTAGTGCGCACCCCTGCGCCTGTGGCAGGCCCTCAGCAACCGGCGCTGCGCTCGTGTGTGAGCTGTGCACTAAGCACGCTCCTTTCTGGCATGTGGTGCTTGCCTGTGAACTACGCGGGTGGTGTGGGCGCTGGTCGCCTGGGCGCAGCGCCACGCACCTGTATGCCACATTACTGTCCGAGTCGTGGAACTTTTCGATCCTGTGCAGTGTACGTAAAATCGTCTGCGCGCTGTGTGCTGTGGGGCTGTGTGCTGCGGCGACAGGACGCGATGGACCTGTACGCCAAGCTCAAGGGCAAGGTGGAGGTGGACGCGTGGGCGCCGGAGGTCGGCGAGGAGTTCGAAGACAGCGAGGGCAACGTGCTCAACAGGCGGACGTACGAGGACCTCGCACGCCAAGGGCTGCTCTAAGGGGTGCTCAGCGGGCCAGGGGTGGTGTGCTGAGCAGGGCGTGCAGGGCGTGCGGGGACGCGCACACTGAGGCTGCACACACCCCTTCCTGAAAATATAGTACACAACACATGTGCCGGGGTTGCGTCGTGGCGGATGTGCCAAGCTGCTGCTGCTTTGGTCCCGTGTGTGTGGGTGGTGCGGTGCGTGTGCCCCTGTCAGTCGGAACCCCCGCCGCAGCACTGCATCGCCGCGTGAAGTAAGTAGGTCGACGAGCATGCGGAGCGTCTGTGTGGGCAGGCCGGCCCGCCGTAGGATATACCGCCGCGTGGTCTCCCTACCTCACAAGTTCGGCGCACTTGCAACAAAGACACGCAGACCGCATGTAGACCTGCCGCGCAACGACGAAGGTTGAGTTGATCAATTGAAGTAATAGAGTTGTTGAAGTTGTGTGTGTAGTTGTTAAAGTTGTGTGAAAGAAAAAAGATCCAGGTGCAGTGCCTTGAGTGCAGACATCGACGTGAGCCGGGCGCCGCCGGGTTCTTACCAGCGAAGACAGCAACGTAGTGACGCCAGCTGCCTACTACTGACGGCTAGCAGCGCAGCAGTGCTCGCCCTCTGCTGTTGGTGTCCGTTAATCATAAACCGCCACCACCATGACGGGCACGAGAGCAGCCACGAGAGCAGCCAAGAAAGCCAAGACGGACGCACCAGCAGCAGAGTCAACAGCTGCAGCAGACGCAGCAGCGGAGGGGCACGATGCCGAGCTGCAGCAGTGGCTGGATGCCTGCAACGCGGAGTACGAGAGGCTGCACTTGGCCTTTGAGAATGACTTCTGGGGCACGAAAATGGGCCTAAAGGGTTTTACGACCGAATCGCTGACGGCCACCAAGAGCGCCATGGAGGCCTGGCTCAGGGACAAGGCCAACCTGGCGAAGGCGAAGGAGTTTGTAGCCGGCGGCACGGGCTCTGAGGCTCAAAAGGTGGGGGTGCTGTCTTCGTGGCGGACTTGTGTGTCATGTCAGCACACACACGCAACTTCGATGAGAGCGCGCATGCCCGCTTCTTTTCTTGAGTTGCAGTCCCATGCCAACCGGGAGGCCAGGCCACACCGCAGGCAGCTGATACTCCCCCCGCCCCACTCAACCCCGCACCCTGCGCGTCTCCCGCACTGCTGCTCCATGCACTCCGCACCAATCACGTCCCACTCCCCGCCGCACGTGCCGTTCCCCACAGCGAGTTCTGAGGTGCCTGGAGCGCACGTTCCGCTGCTACACCATGGACGACCCGGCGGCGGAGGCTCTCAAGGACGCGCTGGTGGCGGCGGAGGGGCGCATGGAGGCCGCCCGTGGAGCGCTGAAAGTGGGGCTCACCGACCCGCACACCCAAAAATTCGAGGAGCTGTCGAGCGTGGGTGCGTGCAAAGGCAGAGTGCGCATGCTGCTATTAAAAGTTGATCGTGACGAGAAGTAGAGGACGGCTTTGTTTGGGTTTGTTAAGGATTTTATGATGGTATGCTGTAACTGTGCTGTGGTAACAGCCACAATGTAAAAAATGCGGTGGCGACGGGCGGTGCCGGCATGCGGTGTTGGTTCTCATTGAGCATGTATGGGGGTCTTATGGCGTGGCGGCGTGTGTAGTGCGGTCGGCCTGGCTGCCGCAGGTTGTGGCTGGGGCAGGGTAGTCTGGACGGTGTACGGTGGCTGCTGGCAATATGCCAGAAATTGAAGCCTCAGCCGCTGATGATGACATGTGGCGAGTGAGCTGCATGTCGGTACATACCCGGTTACAGAGACACATGCTTCGGCTCATAGCGCTCTTGAGCACAGGAACCATGTGACTTGAGCCTCTTTAGACACTGGCATGCAAGGGTGCGAGCGCGCGCCCCCCCTGCACCGCCACAACACCACGCCTCCATGCAGCTTCGCCATTTCATACGCTACCCTCGTGTGCTCCTGCTGCTGCTGAGCACCACTGCCTCTGCTGCTGAGCACTGCTGCTGCTGCTGCTGAGCACTGCTGCTGCTGCCGCAGGGCTGCGCACCAGAATGCGCACGTCATCGGACGAGGCCGTGCGGCGTGCCGCGTTTGAGGGGCTGCGAGCCATCGGCCGCTTCGTCGCCAGCGCCGACTCTGGCTTTGTCGACATTGTCAAGAAGTGGGTACTGTACTGGCTGATGTTGAAGTATGGTCATGGAGCTACAACTGCCCATTGCCCTGGGTTTGGCTGCTCAGCAGTGCGCTGCCTGTTGCTGCCGCGCGTACGCGCGCACCACAGCCACCAGCCGCGCTGCCCCTTGCGAGTGCGTGCATTGCCAGACACACCTCACGTGATTTTTAGCCATGCACCCAGAGCTCACAAATCGAAGGTGGCATCGCTAGCAGCGGTGGGATGAGGGCCTGTGTTGTGCTGGTCTGTGGAGCGCACTGAGCTGAGCGGCGTTGCCTGGCGTGTGCGCCTCACACGGCCCACTGCTCGCTGTGCGCGCAGGCGCAACGCACTCGCTCGCAAGCTGGGCTTCGAAGATTTCTACGACTATAAGGTGATGTAACACTTGCAGTGGCTGCTGCTGGACCATTGCGGCGTGCCAAAGGGATGCTGAGCGAGGACTGCCCATGCCTGCCAGTCAAATAAGGAATTTGTACTATGTGGAGGTGTGCTCCTTTTTTTACCACCTGCGGTGTTTCGATCGTCATCACCGCATTTGAAGCATACTGCTGTGACGGCATTTGTACAGTCGCGTCAGTGTACAAACCATGCTTTACGCTGATCCCCGCCCGCCCCATAGGGACACCTTCTGCTGCTACAGACGTACACAAAATAGCAATTGACTACCTGTTTTTTTTGTCAAACTCCGCTCCAGGCGCGGAAAGTCCTGTGCACATGGCGTGCGTGTGACTGGGAGAAGCATGAATCAAACATGCTGTGTGCCTGTACCATTACCCACCATCACAATCGAACGTATCGCTGTGATGACATCTGCACACACAGTTGAATCACAGTACCACCGGCTCACTCCGCCGCTTCCACTTCCCCATCCAAAGAGCCTCAAAAGTAAGTTTACCCTAGCATTTCATATATCTGACAACGCAGAACACAGTGAGGGCGGGCGCGGGCAAGCAACTTATGTAGCCGCCACACACTACCAAGTACCAAAAGTTATAGACCCGGGTGGTTACTTTGGCACTAGACGGCACCGCTGGCTCACACCGCCGCTTTCACTTCCCGACCCCACTGCCGCTTGGCCGCTAGGTCACCGCCGCCGAGGGCTTTGGAAAGACGCGCCTTTTTGAGATACTGGATGGACTTGAGCAGCGCACGCGCCCGCAGGTGAGGGGCACCCCAACTTCAACTTGTACTTGGACCCTGTGCGCCACAACTTCAACTTGTTCTTGATGTTCCACTTCTTGTGGTACACCATTTTCGTGTTGTGGCGGCGCAAAACATTCCTGAAACCTCGCAGCGGGGGTGGCAGCCGCGGCGGCGATGCCGTGTCAATTTCGGCAGCGCCTTCGGCTGACGCACCGCCTCCCGCTGCACGCCTGCCACCCTCGTGGCTGCTGCTGCTGTGGTGGCTGATGCTGCTGCGCCGCCGCCGCTGCTGCTGGCGATGCTACTGCAGCAACCATGATGGATGGTGGCATTTTCCCCGTAGCGCCTGCGGCTGAAGCAACTGCCTCGTGCTGCATGTCTGGCACGCTCACTGGCTGCTGCTGCTGCTGCCATGATGTCGCTGTGCCACCGCCGCTGCTGCTGGCGATGGTACCGCAAACAATCAATGGTTGGTGGCAGCTGGAGCAAGCCAGGGCCGCGCTGTCCGCCGACAAGGGCGCCTCCAGCCTGGAGCCGTGGAACACGGACTTTGCCATGGCGGGCGATGTGGAGGCGCGCATGGACAGGTGCACACATGTTTTCCATTCATTCGTGAACACTCCTCACTTGCTACACTTACTGAAGTATATTGGCTACCTCCAGCCTGGAGCCGTGGAGCACGGACTTCGCCATGGCGGGGGACGCGGAGGCGTGCATGGGCAGGTGCACACATGAATTCCATTCATTTACACTACTTGTATCTCAGAAGTATAATCTACCATGTGCCACAGTAATACAGCAGAGTGGAGCAGATGAGATCGTGTGCCCTGGACTGCTGCTGGGCTGTGCATGAAGCTTTGCGCGGCAGGCCGAAAGTGCGCACACACATTTGTCTATGTGACAACGGCGCTGGAGCGGGCGCCGCGGACTGGAGCTGCAGTTTGCAGCCCTAGGTTCGCCCGCGCGGTCGCACCACGCGCTGCTCCGCTGACACGGCTGCTGCGCACCACGGCTGTACCCACGCTTGCAGCCATCTTCTGCTGACAAATGCTGCCGCTGCTGCCTACAACTATGTCTACTTCAAGTATGATGTGCACACCAGCTGTGCACCACGGCTCTACCAGCGCGTGCTGCCAACTTTTGCTGACAACAAATGCTGCCGCCGCTGTCTGTGATGCGCACGCCGGCTGCGCACCACGGCTCTTCAGTGGATGCTGCCAAATTTCGCTGATAATGCTGCTGCTGCTGCTCCAACGTGCCTCCCCGCCATGACACCCCGCCCGCTGTGCATGGCGGCGCTCTGTTACCGCAGCTACTTTCCCTTTGAGCGCGCAGTGGAGACCTGGGGGCGCACCTTTGCGGCGCTGGCCATCAAGTACGATGGCGCGACCATGACGCTGGACCTGCTGGACAGGAAGGTTGGTGCTCACTTCATGTTTGAAGTTGCCAAGTTCACATTTGAAGTAGGTGTTAAGTCAACGTTTCAGTGCTTCAACTTCAAAAGGCAGTGGTTGAGGCACTGGGCAACAAGTACGACGGCACGACCGTGACGCTGGACCTGTTGGACAGGAAGGTTGGTGCCAACCTCAAGTTGAAGTAGGTGCTGCTTCAAGTGTGAAGTAGTGGTTTACTTCGAATAGAAGTGGTTTGCGGCGCTGGACGTCAAGTGCGACGGCGCGACCATGACGTTCGATCTGCTGGCAGGAAGGTTGGTGCCAACCTCAACTTTGAAGTAGGTGTACTGAAGTATGGAGTAGTGGCTCAACTTCAGAAGTGGTGGTTCGCATCGCTGGCCATCAAGTGTGGCTGCGTGAACATGCTGAACCTGCTGGACAGGAAGGTTGGTGCTAAGTTCAAACTTGAAGTAGGTGTCAATTCAGCTTTGAAGTACTGCATGCGCCGCCGCGCAGGACCGAAGCCGCAGTGACCGACGCCCCTTGTGCGTCCTTTGCACACCCTCTCTCACGGCACAATCTCCCCTTGTTGACCGTGCGGTCTGTGAGACACACCTCCAGCGCTGAAGCGCACACCACAGTGAATCAGAGCGCATCAACTCGTGAGTGTGTGCTACATTATAACATACACTTCAAGTACACATATATTTGTAAGTTTGGCAGCGGCACACACGGCGCAGGCGCATGAGCCACCGTAATAGCTTGCGGCATCGCGCAGGGGGGGGGGGCGTGCTGCAGCTGCAGCCGAAGGCCCTGACTGCTGCTCTGTTCTGTTTACGCGCAAACGCAGGGCAAGTACTCCAACGGGTTCTGCCACTGGCCGCAGCCGGCGTGGGTGAAGCCCGACGGGACGTGGGTGCCCTCGCGCGCCAACTTCACGTCCCTCGCAGACCCTTCAGCAATCGGCTCAGGTGATAACTTGAAGTTACAGTTGAAGTCAGACTTGAAGTAGGTAATAGAAGAAGGCGGGATTGTGCAAGGTCGTGGGTGTTCTCGCACGCCAACTTCACACCGCTCGCAAACCCGTCCGCGATTGGCTCAGTTGAGAAGTCGAAGTAACTGTTTAAGTTAGATCAAGTAGGTGTTTCAAGTAGGCAGCAGGTCGTGGATGCCCTCGTGCGCTAACTTCCCGTGCTCGCAGACCCGTTTGCAGTCGGCTCAGGCGAGCAGCACATGTTGCAGTTGAAGTGAGACGTGAAGTTGATAGGATGCCAACGACCGTGTGTGGTGCCTTTGTCTGCGAAATGTCCCGTCGCTCGCTGACGCGTCTCCAGTCGGCTCAGGTGAGAAGTTGAAGTTTCAGCTGAAGTCAGACTTGAAGTAGGTAATAGAAGTAGGCAGGATGTGCGGGGATGTGGGTGCCCTCGCGCGCCCACTTCACGTCGCTCGCGGACCCGTCCGCAGTCGGCTCAGGTGAGAAGCTGAAGTACCGGTCGAAGTTAAACTTGAAGTAGGAATATAATATTTGAAGCAGGCCGGATGTGCGGAGTTGTGTGTGTGCCCTCGCGTGCCCATGTGCCGTCACTCGGGGACCCGCCCGTGGTCGGCTCAGGTGACAAGTTGAAGTAGCAGTTGAAGTCAGACTGGAAGTAGATATTTGAAGTAGGCAGGAAGTGCGGGGATGTGGGTGCCCTCGCGCGCCTGCACCCCATCATAGTGCGCTGCCATCACTCCATGTGGGTGTGGTAAGACGCCGCACCACTGCCCATGGCATGCCCCATCAACTGCCACCATAATCCTGGCGCTGCCCCTACAGCACCCACAGATGGCCGCTAGCTTCAGCGCGTGCAAACCAGGCCTGCAGCTGCGCTGGCCCTGAGGCATGTGTGCCTCTGGCAGCCCGACTTTGCACTTCCCTGCCTGACACACTGCTGGTTCTGCTGCTGCCGCCGCGGCTGCCGCTGCTGGTGCTGGTGCGGCTGGTGCCATGGCTGCCGCTACTGTCGCAGGCAGGCTGGGCCTGCGGACTCTCCTGCACGAGGTATGCAGCGCCACCACCACGCTGTGCGCTGCGCAGCGTCAGTAGCTTGGAAGCACTTTGGTGGCGCCTCTCCCAGTCAGCAGCGTTGTGGCTGCAGTGGTGTCCCTGCTGTGGGGCTTCCTGCCGTACAGGGGAGGGGCTGCCCAACCGGCCCCGCACTCTGTGCAAGAGGAGCGT
The DNA here is from genome assembly GCA_032358315.1 of Ophiocytium majus. Taxonomy (NCBI): domain Eukaryota; class Xanthophyceae; order Mischococcales; family Ophiocytiaceae; genus Ophiocytium; species Ophiocytium majus. Next base: position 1,832 of record JAULBY010020332.1, on the reverse strand, counting down.
CCACTGCCCTGGGGAGCGGTAGCCGCTGGCCGCTTGTATGTGCTGATGTGTTCCATGGTCGATGCGCTGCCTGGCGGACAGCGCCTGTGCACGCCATCCCCACTCCCCTTCCACACAGCTGGTGCCACCGCTTCACTCCGCCACCTCCCGCAAAGGCACACAGGCACATACCCTGTGTCTCACGGCACCCGCGGCAACAAAAGCCCCTGCACCCACGCGCACCAATTTGGCACCGCCCACTGCGCGCCGCACACTCTGCTGCGCCTGCAAGCACCCGCGGCAGACTATGCAGTGCCCATGGCTATCAGCACCCCCGCCCCCACGACACTACCCTACCTTGTGCTTCACTATGCCGCACCGCGCGCACGCACTCGCGCCCACGCCAGCCCACACACATGTACATCAGTGCCCCCCCCCCCCGGCTGCGCTGCGGCTGCACGCACGCGCGCTCGCCGCCCGCGGCCGCACTCCCTCCCCCACACACCCCACCACCTGACCACTGCACTGTGCTATGCTGCGCACTGCACTGTGCGGCACTGCGCTGCATGCACGGCTGGCGGTCTGGCGGCGGGACTGCGGCAGGGGGGGCACGCGGCGCACTTTGCGTGCATCCGGCAGCCGTCGCCGCTCTTCTCGCAGGAGCGCGCGCCCACGTCCGTGGCGTACGCCGAGAACCAGAGCATGTTCCTGGACAGCCTGCTGGGGGATGCGGCGTGGCTGGGGCGCTACGCGCGCGACCGCGCCGGCGCCGCCATGCCGTGGGAGCTCGTGGAGGAGGTGAGAGTTATGTATACTTTTGAACTACCGGTATGCATGTACTTCAAGCGACAGCATGCCTGCTCATCCTCTTTCTGGTCACACGCGCACCGTGTGCAAAGGGCCCTCCGCGCCCTAAGCGGAGTTGAAAGTACTGCAGAGTTGTGTATACCTAGGTACTTCTGCGGTGCTACGCAGTACTCCTTCTGAAGTGTATACATACATGCTTCTACCGCTACGCTGAAGCATGTGCTTGAGAAGTATATGCTGAGAGAGGATACATATTGCACCTTGCCCTTGCACGCATTACAGCTCCATGATGGAATCCGCGCTGACAGTAGGTGCGCGGCTTGCTGCCTTCGTAGGCGCTGTCTTTGCTCTGTTCAACCCTTGCATGGGGTACACTTCCGTGCGACGGCCCTTACCAGTGGGAAGACCCAGTGTTTGTCATTCCTGGGTTGCGTTTTCTTTTGCATGGCTGCTGATCTAGGAGCGATAAACTCTACGTCTCCCCCGCCGGTCGGACTGTGAACCCGTGCAAGCTTTCCACCGCCACTGCTGCCGGTACCGCTGCCGCCACCGCCGCCGCCGCCGCCACCGCCACTGCCTCAACTGCCATCACCACAGCCGCCGCTGCTGCCGCTGCCTCCGCCGCTGCCGCTTCCACCGCTGCTGCTGTTGCTGCCACCGCCGTCGCCGCCGCCGCCGCGCCGCCGCAGTCCATCCGCGCCACCCACCCGTACAACGTTTTTGGGCTGCGGGGCATGCTGGCGGTGCCATACTTTGAGAAGGCGCTGTACGAGCTGCCGGCCGCGGAGCTCACGCCGCAGGCCATCTGGGACCTCGCAGAGAAGCGAGACCCCCCCTCCCCCCCCCGGCGCCTCTCAGGATGGGCACCGCCCTTCAGGGCGGCGCCGCCGCGCGCCACTTCAAAAACACATGCCACGTGCAACTTCTCCCAAGCAAACTTTACAAGTACCACGGTACCAAAAAAAAAAGTCTCTACGACACAACTCAACACGGCTGCCACCGCCCCCCGCCCCCCCCCCCCCCCCCCCCCCCCCCCCCCCCCCGCC
>JAULBY010020321.1:0-18942 GCA_032358315.1 Ophiocytium majus | reverse complement strand
ACCCAAAGGTCCCAACTGCCATAGTGGCAAGGTTAAAGCAATTCCGGTCATAAGAACCAGAATAGTGGGACTCCTTGAAAGCCTGGCGGGCCCTGCAGCACGCGGCAGGGTCGACGGAGGCCTGCTGCACATGCGCGGCGCACTGCACCTCCACCACCGACACATCGAGCATAAGCGGGAGGCGGCGGCCAAACACCTCAGCAGAGAATGCATGCTCAGGCCCTGAGGCAGGACAAGGTCCATACGCTTGAGCATGTCGGTGCCTGGTCGGCGGGGCTGTGCACCACCCCGTGACAAGGACAAGAAGGCGGCGCGCGATTCGCAGGCAACCGGCACATGCAGGTACTCCCGCAGCACCCGCGCCAGCGCGCCCTTGACCCGCTCATGGACCAGGACATCATGGCCCTTCACGCCCGCCGCCTGGCAAAAGTGCGCATGCAGGGTGCCGCCAGGGCACCGCGCGCACAAGCCACAGCGGTCCAGCAAGCGCTTCACGCCCAAACAGCAACAGTTAGCTTCACTTTGAAAAAGGCGAGCTGGCGTACTTTGTGCAGCAGCCTCGCCATTGACTGAGTTTGGAGTGGCACCACACCAATCATGTGCGCAGTGCGTGCTCAAAAGCGCGTTAAAAGTGAAAACGCATCACAGGACATACTACAGTACATGTAGTTTTATTTATTTGCACTTAGGGGCGTACAAGAGCCCATGACACATGCACGCCAGCCCGCTCACTGGCGGCCATGACACGAATCCAATGCACGACAAAGCATGTACACGTGTACGGACTAAGAAGAGGGCTAGCGGGTACCCAGTACATGTAGTACTACAGTACGATATTACTACAGTAGTAGTAACGTACAACCGAGCTGTCATACCCTACTGTAACTTGGCCAATGTCTCTGAGTACTGCACATGAAATCCCTTGGAGCCGTCACCCGCAAGGGGGGTGAGACCAGTGCAAGGGGGTAAACAAGAGGGTAAACAAAGCGTAGATGGTGCGCTAGCGCCTCAAGGCAGCAAGCCTCGCTCCTGCGCAGATTCCATCATAGGGCTGTGATGCGTGTGAGGGAGGGCTGCAGCGCAGGTGACACGGAATGGACCGCGCTTACTTGTGCTGTGCAGCAGGTTGGGTGCCTTGGCTCCGCATGAGCAAAACCGTAACCGAAACCAGCCAGCACTGATGACTTTCTCGTGTTGTCGACAACTCTTCAGCCCCAAGCACAGTTCATGCATGTTCATAGCTAGCACGGAGCAGACCCTGTCGCTGATTGCAAGGGCAGGCACCAAGGCGGCACACACAGGACCGGCAACACACACCGGAGCAGCCATCACCACCGGAGCCAGGTTGAAAGGGGAGCGGGGCGTCCGAGTGGGCAGGCCGGCCCGCCATAGGACATACCGCCGTCTGGAGTCCCACTTCACACCTGCCGCCTCCCAGCGGCATGCGAACGGTTCAACAAAATGTCCCATTGTGCGGCGTGCACCTCAGTACGATACCAGGCAAGGAAAGCGCAGCGGGCGACCGTTTTCGAAGTACATGCGCACGTCGACCCGCCGCGCCATGGGAGGGCATTTCCTGGCAGGGTCGCCAACTACTTCAAGTACCATATTTGGAAACTTCAACTTACAAACCAATGCTCACAAAATGCGGGTGAATGCTGGGGAGCTGCGGAATGGTGGGGTGTGGCTGGAGGAATGCTGCTGCAGATGTGCCGGCAGTGGCGGCGGCGGCGGTGGCGCCTGCCCCTGCTGCTGTGGCTGGTGCTGCCGCAGCGAGATACTTCAGAAGGTGATGGCAACGAAATGGTGCAGAACTTTGCGGGGAGTACCTACGGAGGCACAGGGCTGCTGAGCAGCGGCAGAGTGGTGCTCAGCAGCAGCACACGCACACTTGACGGGTGCTGAACATAAGGGGGAGAGACGGGCGCTAAGCAGCAGCAAAAAGCACACCGCTGCTGCTCAGTGCAGCTGGTGCTCAGCAGCAGCTGGTGCTCAGGAGCAGCCGTTGCTCAGCAGCAGCTGCTGCTCAGCAGCACCACATGCTGCTCCATGCGACGCCACTTGCTGCTGAGCACAGCAACCTGTTGGCGGGGGCAGGACTTGCTGCTGAGCACAGCTACTGCACGGCGGCACTGCTCTCCTCCAGCACAATGCTGTCCATGCCCCCGTAGAACGCCACAATGTCATCCACGAGCAAGTTGAAGTTGGGCTCATTGAGGATCTCGTGCAGCAGGCCAGGGATGACCTGCAAACAAAGGCGCACGTTATGGCAAAAGAACACGGTTGATGAGCGGATGATTGAGGTTCACTCGCTGATGTGGGTACTCAACACTGCAAGCATACTACCGTTACCAGTTAGTGTAGAGGTACCAAAATCAACATACTTCTGGTGCACACCCTGAAAGGTAAAACATGGGCGGGGGGGGGGCACTTTCTACTCGCAACGTCTCGAGAGTGGCGCGGTACTGGTTCATGAGGCCGCGCGAACCACTAGTATACTACCTAAGAAGTACTACTAGTAGTATCATGCTTCAAAGTATATACTACTGTAGTATACTTGGTATTTGTAACGAGTACTTCTGAAGTATTACCTTGTGGACCGCTGCGGTATAAGTGCTGTTCGACATCACCAACCGCACCCCATGTGCACAGGGCTTTCCGCGCCCCAAGCGGAGTCTAATAAAAGTACGCAAGTACTTTTTGAAGTATACCTGCGGTGCTACGCGCTGGAGAGTAAACATGTGGTGTGTGCACTCATTATTCGCAACCTTTCGAAACTGGCACGGCAATAGTTCATGAGGGTGTGCGAGGAACCAGGTGGTAGCCAGTGTTCACACCTTCGATTTCAATTGAAATTACAGCACTAGATGCTGTTGTGACTACAGTAGCACAGCACACCATGACCCGAAGAGCACATGCGCGTTTTGTATGAGGGAAACCGAAGAAGAAAATCATGTTTGCGCCCGCCTCAGCTCAGTGTCACCGCACACTACAGTGGCGGGCAGCACACCGTGAACCAGAAAAATGTCCATCTGCCAGTGCCATTACCATTACAGCACGAACGTCTATTCATTCAGTGCCACGGCAGGTGTGGTATGTGTACAAAGAAGTCGGAATTCGTTGTGCGTACCCGCCACACGCCACGGCACCCTGACACCACGTACAGTATAGCGTGCTGTGAACAGAAAATTATGCGGTTGCCAGCACAGTCATGCCACATACCAAACCAAAGTAGGTATCGTACACAGTGCCAACAAAATGGATGGCATGCGAACACCTGGAGTTCGTTGTGCTGCTGAACGCAGCAGCCTCGCTGCGGTAGCCAACTCCTTGAAGCACGGGCTACTTCAGATACCGCTGCCGGTACATAACTGATTCTCCACATGCCTCAGCAGCACCATGCATTTTACCACTGGGACTTCCACATACTTGGGGTTATACAGTTACAAGGACCTGCTATACACTTCAAGACGTACCTGACAACAGTATCACAAGTGTAGACATGACCGTATACATACATGTATAGTGCCATAGGATGGACATCATGTGTGCACCTGCAGCTCCTTGTTTGACGACCCCAGCAGGCCCAGAGGCATACATGGCTGCATACATGTACTACTATGTATAGTGATGGGTCACAGCGGATAATTTTCGCATTATACGCCGCATAACGTGTGTAAATGCGCCGTACAACGTATAACGTACACGTTAAACGGCAAATACGGCGTGTATCGCGGTTTTGGGCGTAGAAATACGTCGTATCTTGTACAACGTATAAGATACGTTATACGCCGTGACCCATCACTAACTATGTAGGCACTTCAATGGAATGGACATCATGTGCGCACCTTCAGCTCCTTGTTTGCTGACCCCAGCAGGCCCAGCATCTCCTCCGAGCCCGAGCTGTAGCAGATGTCGTCGTCCCCGCCATGCATGAGAAGGCTGGGTATTGTGATCGATGGGAGCACCTGCTCAGCACAACCAGACACAGCATAGCACCGCATCACTATTATTATGATACTATAACCTGACTGTGAACGATGGCAAGTGCGAAGTGATAATTGAAGTATTAGCAGGTTTCATGTGGGTGAGAGTCGGGCGTCGTGGTGGAGGGCAGCACCTGCTCAGCACAACCAGCACAGTACGTTGAGAACAGCCCTGCATCACTGTTATTCGGACTGTGAAAAGTGATGGGTCACAGCGTACAAACTTGACATAAGACGCCATATAAACCATGTAAATATGGCGTGTAACGTATTCGGACAAACGTATTTATACGGCAGCGGGACGGCAGCAGCTGCTCAGCGCAACCAGGCGCAGTACGCCACAACAGCACCGCGTCACTATCATCTCGACTGTGAATGATGGCACGAGCGCAGTGATATTTGAGGTACTACTAGTAGTGGAGCACTATAGTAGTAGGTTTTATGTGGTGACTGGTGTTGTGGTCAATGGCAGCACCTGCTCAGCACAACACGGCGCAGCATAGCACCGTATCACTGTCAACGATGGCACGTGTGCAGTGATAGTTGAAGTAGGTTTCATGTGGTGAGAGGTGGGTATTGTGGTCGACGGCAGCACCTGCTCAGCAGAACCAGGCGCACCGTGGCACCGCATCGCTGTCGTCTGGACTGCGACTTTGCAGTGGTAGTTGTAGTACTACTGTAGTAGGTTTTCATGTGGTGCGAGCTGGGCAACAGCACCGCATCACTGTTATCTGGACTGTGAATGGTGGCATGTGTGCAGTGATATTTGAAGTAGGTTCTAAGTGCCGAGAGCTGGGTAGTGTGATCGGTGGCAGCACCTGCTCAGCACAACCACGCGCAGTACGCCGCAACAGCACCGCATCACTATCTTCAGGATTGTGAGTGACGGCACATGTGCATTGATAGTTGAAGTAGGTTTTATGTGGCGAGAGGTGGGCGTTGCGATGGAGGGCAGCACCTGCTCAGCAGGACCAGGCGCAGCACACCGCAACAGCCCCGCAACACTGTCTGTGGACTGTGAGAAGTGATGGGTCACAGCATATCAACTTTGGAGTACACACCGTATCCATAATAATAATATAATGTAACTATGGCGTGTAGAGTCTAAAGTATTCAACGAATGCATGTAAACGGCAACGGGTCATCAGTACTTTGAACGATGGCACGTGTTCAGTGATACTGAAGTAGGTTTCATGTGGCGAGAGCCGGGCGTTGTGGTGGACAGCAGCAACTGCTCAGCAGAAGGACGCGCAAAACACGCGGCAACACAAGCCGCACACCACGTACTTCATGAAGTATATCAGACCGCGGGCATTGATGCCCGGCACCATGTGAGGTTTGGTTTCGGTTCCCTTTTGGTTTGTTACTGCTTTAAGTACTACGGTAACATACCTCCGAAGACATTGTGCACGCACGTATACTTCAAGTAAATAGACTTCAAGATCGCTGTACGAAGTACGAAGTATATTTACACTTGATAAGTATAAAGCGGTTGCGCTGCTGTAGGCCGCTTCTCACCCCCCTTGTGTCTTGGTGCTACTGTAGCAACATTGTACTTCGACAGAGGTATACCACATGCACGTATACAGGTAATTCAGGTTCATTGTACACGTGCATGTATACACTTGGTTGTCACAACAGCGGATGGACTACTGTACGCCGCTTCTCACCTCCCTTGTCTTGGTGCTGCGCTTGATGACCTCGTGCGCCGTCAAAAATACGACTGGGATAATAATGTACTTGTGCAAGCACTAGTCTACGTATAGTACACGTTCGTTCTATACACTTGGTTGTCACAAGAGCGGATGGATTACTGTACGCCGATTCTCACCTGCCGTGTCTGGGTGCTGAGCTTGATGACCTCGTGCGCCGTCTTGTTCTTGATGCGCCCCCTGTCAATGCCCAACCGCAGCGGCAGCAGCAGTGCTCAGCAGCAGCAGCAGCAGCAGCTGTGCTCAGCAGGAGCGGCGGTGGCAGTGCTCAGCAGCAGCAGCTGTGTGCTCACGGGTGCAGCGGTAGTGCTCAGCAGTAGCAGCAGATGTGCTCAGCGATTGCCATGTGCAGTGCTCATGTGTAGTGCTCAGCAGCAGGGCAGGCTCAGCAGCAGGGCCATGTCACCCGTAGCGCTCAGCAGCGGCAGCTGTGGTGCCGTCCAACCCGTAGTGCTCAGCAGCGGCAGCTGTGCACGGTTGCAGCAGTGCCATCTCACCCGTACTGCTGAGCAGCGGCAGCTGCGGACAGTGGCCGCCATGTGCAGTGCACAGCAGCATACGGCAGCAGCATCTTATTTCTTACTGCTCAGCAGCAGCAGTCGTGAAAGAGGGCGTGCACATGTATGGGCGCGCTGGGTCAGCAGTTGAAGTCGACTTTGAAGTCACAGTGTAAAGCAGTTGATCTCTCTGTTGAAGCTGACATTCACATGTAGTGCATGGGATCCTTCTTGGCGCGCGCAAGGACCACTTAAAGTGTCTGCTGCACTTCACACTCATGTACCGCATGTGATCCTCTTGGCACGCGCGAGCGCCTCCGGGTCGTGCGGGAGGGCGTGCGCGTCTATGGGCGCGTTGGGTAAGCAACTGAAGTTGAAGTATAAATCAGTTGAAGTTGATGTTGAAGCTGGCACTCACATGAAATGCATGGGATCCTTCTTCGCGCGCGCAAGGACCTCTGGGTCGTGCGAGAGCGCACGGACGTCTATGGGCGCGTTGGGCCCATGGGGGTCGGCTGCTCAGCAGCAGCGGGCGCAGTGCCACGGCAGGCATAGCATACGTGGGAATGCCACTGTTAGATTGAGCATGCGCATGCCGTATGCTGTTGTGTGGCATGGTGGGCCATTGGTCATGTTTTCCATATTACACTTCTGTAGTAGTGGATGCTAGTGTAGGCAGGTGGGCCCATGGGGGTCGGCTGCTCAGCAGCATGGCATATGCAGTCGTGGAAATGCCACTGTTAGCTTGAGCATGCGCGTGTGTACATGTACATGTACCGGTATGTCATAACATGGTGATTGCGTGGCATGGCATGGGGTCGGCTGCTCAGCAGCAGCAGGGCGCAATGCTACACACCAGGCATGGCATACACAGTCATGGAAATGCAGTGTTACATCGAACATGCGCATCCCGGTATGTTTGTTGTGTGGCATGGTGGGCCGTCCGATTGCCCATGCTTTTCGTGTTACACTTTTGTAGTAGTGGACGCTAGGTTGACCAGAATTTGACATGCTTGGGTGTAGTACTTAATTCTACTGTAGGGTAGACAGACTCTGACATGCTTTGGGTGCCTTTCAAGTGCTTTCCCCCCCATTGTTTCGGTGCTGTAGAAGTAAGTCACAGTGTTATGGCACACGCAGCACCGGGCAGCGGCACCTGGTACAAAGCAGCCCGCCTGGCAGTTGAAGTAGCAAGAACAACTTCAGCTGCACACTTAAAATGGCAGGTACTTCTGAAAGTATACTGCAGCCGCCCACCTGATGCAAAGCACGCCGCGAGGCAGCTGAGCAGTCCCTTGGACTTTGCAAGGCAGAAGCACAACAACTTGTAGCTGAAGGAGCAAGGAAAACTTGAACAGCAGCAAAAACGTCAACTGCACTTGTAGGAGGGCAGGTACTTCCTCTGCAGAATGCTGCAGGCGCGCCTGATGCAAAGCACCCGGAGAGGCAACTCAGCAGTCTCTTGGACTTGATGAGGCAGACCGCATTTCGCTGGGCGCAAGTAGCAGTTGAACTAGCGATAACAACTTCAACTGCGCTTTCCGAAGGGACCGGTATACTGCAGTGCACCTGCAGCAAAGCACCCCGCGAGGCAGTTGAGCAGCCCCTTAGCCTTTGTGAGGCAGAAGCACATAAACTTGCAGTTGAAGTTGCAGTAACAACTTCAACTGCGTTTTTAAAGGGGCAGGTACTTGTGAAGTACTACAGTAGTATACTGAAGCCAAACCTGGTGCAAAGCACCCTGCGAGCCAGTTGAGCAATCCCTTGGACTCGGTGTAAGGCAGAAGCACACCAACTTGCAGTTGAAGTAGCATGAACAACGTCAACTGCACTGCTGCCCACTAGAAGGGCACACACTTCAAGACGTATACTGCAGGCGCACCTGATGCAAAGCACCCCGCGAGGCAGTTGAGCAGCCCTTGGACTTTGTGAGGCAGAAACCACCAGAAGTTGAGATAACACCTTCAACTGCACGTTCAGAAGAGCAGGTACTTGCTTCAGCACTGCAGCCGCACCTGATGCAAAGCACCCCGCGAGGCAGTTGAGCAGTCCCTTGGACTTTGTGAGGCAGAAGCAGCAGCGCAGGCCCAGGGGGGAGGCACTGCCTGGCCCTGGCTGCAGCGGGCACCCCGTCCAGACCGCCGCCTTGATGCGTGCCGCCACTGCCTCGTGCTCCGGCTGTGAGACGTGTGCAAATCATGGCACCAAGGCGCGCGGTTGGTGACTAGTGATGGGCCACAGCTACTTCAGAAGTACAAAACTTCCATAATACGCCGTACAACGCATGTAAATACGCCGTTGTACGTATTTATATATGGTATTTTATGTTACTTTGACATGCAGCGGGCAGCCTGTCCAGACCGCAGCCTTGATGCGCGCTGCCGCCGCCGCGTTATCCGGCTGCGAGGCGCGTGCAAATCGCCACAGTGTATTTCAGAAGGACTTCCAAGTACAAAACTTGCGCTCGCCATATAATGTATGTAAACACTCCGTATTACTTAGTATGAAGCAAGTATATAGATGTATATTACGACATATAGTCTATGCCGTATATCGCGTTTTTAGGCGCATAGAGCTGCCGCCGCCGCGTGATCCGGCTGTGACACGCACACATGGTGTCAAGAGGCGTTATTCGTGCGTGCCATGCATTGCGTGTGTCACAAGCATGTCTGATTACTACGAAGTACTTCTGAAGTATTTGCATTCGTCCATCAATCGGTACCAACTACCACTGAAGTACAAAACTGAAAGTCCACACCGCCGCCCGCTGCCACCGCCGCGTGATCCGGCTGTGAGACATGTGCAAATCGTGGCACCAAGACGCGCGGTTGGTGACTAGTGATGGGCCGCAGCTATTTCCGAAGTATCAAACTTCCATAATACGCGGTATAACATATGTAAATACGCCGTTTTACGTATTTACATAGACATACTAGTAGTATTTATACTTTGACATGCAGGGGGCAGCCTGTCCAGACCGCAGCCTTGATGCGCGCTGCCGCCGCCGCGTTATCCGGCTGCGAGGCGCGTGCAAATCATGGCGCCAAGAGGGGTTATTGGTGTGCACACGTACTGTCAACAGGCATGATTGGTGTGCGCGCGTTAATTTACACACTATAAAGTACTTTTACAAAGTATATATACTTCGGAAGTACAGAATGTGTGCCGCCGCCGCCGCATGGTCCGCCTGGAAGGGGCATGCAAGTCGCGGTGCCAAGTGGCGTTGTCCGCGTGACGCCCCTGGCACTAAATCATATAGTCTACTTCAGAAGGATATGAAGTACAGTAAGCGGTTCAATTATGGGACACTACTTTGACCTCAGTTTTCCAGAGCATGTAGCTTGGGCCCACAGATGTTCTGCAATGTGTGGGTGGTTTAGCTGGACAGGGCACGTCTTGGCGTACAAATTTCATTAGACATGCAAGCGCTCATATATACCGTATATACTTCGAAGTACAGTATGCTACTGTAGTATGTATACTGCCGCCGCATGACCCGCCTGTGAGGGGCATGCGCACATGGTGTCAGGAGGTGTTGTGGGTGTGCGTGCGCACTTGACAGTGCTGCGCGTGCCACGAGGATGTCCATTTATTCTATGAGCTACATATATACTTCAAGTACCACGTACATACTTTGAAGATGAAGCACATACTGTACTTCAAAGTACGGTATGTGTACACCGCCGCCGTGCGGTCCGCCGGTGAGGCGCGAGCACACATGGCGTCAAGAGGCGCTGTTGGTGTATACATACTGCGACCGACAGCGCGTGCCACAGGGCTGTCCATTTATTTGCATGCGTGCATCAAACATTATCAGTAAAGATATATACACTTCAGTAGTACTTTAAGGTAGTACTTGAGGTAGCACGTGCATACAGTATACTTATAAATGCGAAGTATACATTGTGTATTTTCTTCAAAATCTATTATCAGTGGTGGCAATTTACATACTGCTTGACCCAAAAGTACTTCCCCAATTGTGTCCAACAGCACCAATGACTAGTAGTAGTGTGCGCGTCATAACTTTCTCATACTACATACTTTGCGTGCAAGTACACACAATTCTGTAACATGGCACATCAAAGAAAACCACGAACACAAAGTGTCGTATCGTTCTAAAGTGTGCATATGAGCTGCTGAGCAGCAGCAGCAGGCATGCATATGGGCAGCCACCTGCAGGTGCATACCAGACATGTGCACACTTCAAGAAAAGTACACATCATAAACTTCTTGAAGTATGTATATACTCCTAAAGCTCAGTACAGTAGCTTGTGTACTTGTGTATGCATATCAAGTGTACACTTGTAGAACACAAGGATTATTACTGCACTCATGCACGGGACCTGCTGAGCAGGCATGCGAGTGCCTTGCATCCGCAGCTGGTATGTACTTGCAGCATGCATACATGTGTGTGGTACGATAGTACTACAGTGGCGGACGACCTGCCCTGGCAGGTCGAGCCCTAGCCTGCCGGCGCCCGCTAGCCCTTTCTGTGTTCATATACATACACTGCCATGCATTTGCCATGGCCACCAGTGGCGTCCTGGCATAATTGACATGGGCTGTTGCACGCCCACAAGTGCAAAGAAATGAAACTACAGCAGAATAATATATTACTTCTTAGAAGTACTTTACAGTATAAGTATAATCTCTCGCACGCCCACAGGCGCAAATAAGCAAAACTACAGTGGTGTACTACGTACTACATCCGGTAGCATAACGAATGATAGTGCAGTATGTGTACGTGTACACTACCCACCTGCAGCTTTGCAAGCGCCACCGCGCACACACAGCTTCAAATAGTTGCAGTTCTACTTCAAGTATGTGCACATGCTGAGCTGCTGAGCAGGTGCATGCGGCGCACCCACCTGCATCTTTGCGAGCGCCACCGCCCCCACCAGCACCCCCATGGAGTGGCACAGCAGGTACACAGGTAGGTCATGGGGCTGGTCCGCCAGCTGTGGCAACAGCAAGTTTAAGTTGATGTTGAAGTTGGTGTTGATGTTGAAGTTAATATGCAGCAGCAAGTTGAAGATGGGTTCGAAATTGAAGTAAGTAAGTGCAGCAGCAGCACGCCCATGGAGCGGCACAGCAGGTACACCGGCAGGTCCTGAGGCCGGTCCGCCAGCTGCAGTGACACAAAGTTGAGGTAAATTTCGAAGTTGAAGTAAGCAGTATGCAGCAGCGCCCATATGGAGCGACATGGCAGTCACGCAGGCAGGCCGCCTGGCTGGCCCGCCGGCTGTGTGTGTGTGAGTGTGTGTAACTGTGTGTGTGTGTGGGGGGGGGGGGGGGGCGAGAGCATGTTGAAGTTGAGGCTGAAGTCAGTAAGGTAGGCTGGCTGGCCCGTCAGCTGCGGCAAGAAGTTGAAGTAAGCATATGCTGCAAAGGTAAGGCTGTCAATGGCTCGTGGGGGCGGGTGCACCCCACACCACATGGCGCAGCCGCTGATTCACATACTAAGAAGGGGGGGGGCTACTGTTGCCGGATTTGCCAAAAGGGAGCCCATTGTTGCCGGATTTTGTTAGCTTGAAATCCGCTTTTAACAGTGCGCAGCGAGAGATAAGAGGGCCGTTCTTCCGCTGCACACACTGTGCGGGTTGGAAGCAGCTTGCTTTAGCGCTGGCCTGACGCCCACTCGCTCACGTGGCTGCGTTGGCGCTGGCGATTCACAATCGCTTGTCAAACCCTTTGCGGCACTGCGTGTCCGGGAGTTGCACATGCATCCGAGAGAGTGCAAAGGGGCACAGCTGCCGCTGCACACGCTTTCGCAGCCTGCAGTGCGGACAGGGGGCACGCAGCAGCCGGTGCTAGCTCTAATACACCCCGCGTTGTCAACTCCAGCTGTGCTGGCGCCGCTCTTCCACTGTTTGCCCGTCAACCTGTACAGAAAACCACCCAAACTGCGCAACGAAATCCGGCAACAATAGTTTAACTTCCTTCAAAAACAGCAACCTGGAAAGGCGGCAAGAGCTCGCGACAGCCGCCACACACACGCCTGCGCACACAGGCAAACCCGACGGCAACTCCAAGATCTATCGCTGCCGCCAGCGTGCCCCTGGGCTGTCGTGCTGGTTCAGGCGCTATCCCCAAAACCGCGCAACAATCGTTCCCCCCGTTCCTAGCATACCCTATGTCAAGCACTGCTGGAAACAAGCACAACAGCGGGACTGGAGCGAATCCCAACGGGCCCACATGAATGGACGCTACTGGGAGTGTGAGTGATGGTTAAGTGGCCGGCCGCCTGCAGTGCTGCTGAGCACGGCTCTCACCGTGGCCACCTTGATCTGAGCGAGTGCAACCGTTTGCCCGTGGCAGTCGCTCACAGCTGCTGCTGAGCACTGCTGCCTCTGCCACTGTTGCTGCTCAGCAGTGCTGCTGCGGCTGCTGCTGAACACTGCCACTGAACACTGCTGCTGAGCACTCACCACAGTTGTGATGAACTGCACCAGCGCATCCGTCATGAGGTTGTGGTCGCTCACAAAGCCCATCTCCGCGCCCGCAGACAGCCCGTGCCCCACGTGGTCCGCCGCGTAAACCGCAAACCTGTCAGTTACATGTCGGTTACAAATCGGTTACACCAAGGCCGGCGGCAGCAAATGCACAGTTTGTTTGCGATATCGCCGGTGCTGTACAAGTCAGTTACATGTCGACACATGTCGCTCACAACACCCATCTCCGCGCCCGCAGACAGCCCGTGGTCCGCCGCGTAAACCACAAATCTGTCAGTTACGAGTCAGTTACACAACGGTTACGCCAAGGTCGGCGGCAGCAAAAGCGTAGTTTGTTCACGGTCTGCCGGCCCTGTTTACTAACCTGTCAGTTACATTGTCGTTTACGAGTCGGTTACACCAAGGCAGCAGAAGCACTATTTGTTCACGGTCTTGCCAGCCCCTGTGTGGTAACATGTCGGTTACATGTCGGTTACATGTCGGTCACGCCAAGGCCGGCAGCAGCAAAAGCGCAGTTGTTGGCGGTCTCGCCGGCCCAGTTACGCAACAGTTACGCCAAGGTTGGCAGCACCAGACCGAAGTGTATTCGCGGCTTGCCGGCACAGTAACTTACGTGTCAGTTACATGTCAGTTACACCAAAGCCTGCGGCACCAAAAGCGCAGTGTGTGTTCGTGCCCTCGCCAGCCAGCATGCAACCAGTAGTCAGCTCATATGGACATGCTTGGTCGCCAGTACTGCACGCGTGCACACTGCTGTGCGCGCCCCAAAGCCGAGCTCAGCAGAAGTACACAAGGTATTCTACCAGTATGAACCACTGTTATTTACTGGTTTAAACCTGCCCAAAACACACAATTATGCCGGTACTCAACTCGTGCACCATCAATCCCTCTGTGTTGTCCATTCTACTATGGTATGTGCGTCTCAGTAACATGTCAAGTTCGTAGAGTTTTTTCCCTGACCAGCCTCTTCAAACAAAAGGCAAGTAAGTCAGTAAGCACCCTTGCCAAATGCCAAAAGCAAGCAAGCCAGCACCTTTGCCAAGTGCCCAGGCACGACGCTGCCGCACCCAACACCCGCACCTGATTGACAACCTGATGCATGCACGACCCATGCTCACCGACACAATACAAATACTTCTTTGATTTTTTTGCTTTTTTTAAAACCGTAGCATGTACTCCATCAGTCCCCACTCAGGGCGCGGAGTACCTGTGCGTACGGCGTGCGTGTGGCTGGAAACAGCATGATCAAACACGCTGTCCCCTGGTGCTAGCGAACGCACATGTGGCATGTACTGTGTGTGTGTACACACTCTTATAATTCGACTTCGTGAAGTCCGTCATGTTGGGTCCGCTGTTGCGGCACCAGCACCAGCAGGGTGACCCGTGGTGGTGGCGGCGCTTGGGAACTTGTACTTCATACTTCAAAGTACACAATATCTGATCAAATATGCACAATTTTTTGTAGGTCATCTGTAACAAAAACTAATTGGTTGTTCATATTTCTAGGCATTGCGGGACCTTGGTGTGCTCATGTGTTACAACCCAGAGCTCCGCTCATGGGAAGCCAGGGCGCGGCTGCTGGCGCCATTGAGGGCATGCAGGGCACCGGTGGCGGCAGGGCTTGGGAAGATGTAAATCTTTTTTAAACATATATATATGATCTAATGTGCTCTTATTTTTATCGTCTAACAGAAACTATATGTCTATAAATATCTCCACCTCTTGCAGGACCTGGGTGCGCTCCTGATAGTGTGTTGGGACCCAGAGTTCTGGTCATCGGAAGCCAGGCGCTGCTGCTGCCGCCGCAGTTGCCGTGTCAGCGCGCTCGGATCAGCCACAGTTGGCTGCAGCCCTTACTGCGCTGCACAAAATTCATTGTCTCAGAGACATGACTCACGTGGTGCACTCCTGGGCGCTCCCCGGTACTTGCAGCAGCTAATGCACTTGTCTAGTGCGTGTAGGAAGTGTACAACGCAAGGTACAAGTTGCCGTGCAACACAGAGAAGAGGTAGTTGGGTCCACCAGAATTATGGCAAATATTTGGAGAGGTCAGCTTAAAATAAGGAAACGTTAAGGGAGGGCCAGTAAAAGAAGGGCAGCAAGACCACACCAAGGAGCACCAGTTAAGAAACTTTGGGGGGAAACCAATCCCCCTTTTAAGAAAGGCCATCTTTGTCCCGGGGAGGCTTGATTGTAACAAGTACATGTTTGATTGTAACAAGTACATGCAGTCCTCACCCTTTTTTGGTGAGCAGGTCCGCCACCGCGCTGAACCTGCCGCCATGCTCGTGCAGGCCGTGCACTATGAACACCACGCCAGTAGGGGTTCCTGAAGGCAGCCACGTCCTGTGGCACACAAGCAACCAGCAGGAGCAAGAGATGCAGGCCAGCGCTGAGATGCGGAGGGCGGCAGCCCCAGCCTGCGTGTGCCAAAAGGAGCAGATAAGAAATGGGTGCTGCCTCGTTCGCCTGCTTGGGCCACACGGGTGCAGCAAAAGGGAGGGTTGGCTGCATGCTGCTGCGTCAACATCATCTGTCAAAACAAAATGCCGGGCGCAACCTGCCTGTAACCGATTGTGTCACCGTGGCTGGACTTGAAGGTTGACTCCGCACCCGTCCATAGGGAGCTGCTGCTGGCAGCCTCCGCCTCCACGCTGCCCTTGGCACCCATGCTGCTGCTGCTGTGTCGCGCTTGAGCGCACTTGCTTTTTGATATCGATCGTGAATCGCTAGTGCACCAACCATCCGGGTGGTTCTGTCCGTGACCCGTGATCCGCTGATCCGCCCCCCCCCCCTTCCCGGCAGTGGTCAAGCTTGGCGGTGCACTTTGCTGGAGGAGCAGCGTAGCGCGGGAGCAGGAAGCTGCAGCAGGAGGGGTGCCTGTGGGGCCGCGGCAACGGGCGCAGGCGCAGCCATGCTGGCTCTGTTCGAAACTCCGGCGGGCTATGCCCTTTTCAAGGTGCGGCTAGGCTCTGCTGCAGACCTTGCAGCTGTGGCTCTGCAGCACCCTAATGCAGCCTGCGGCAACCACAGCGCCTGCTGCTCGTTAGCGGGCGGTTGGCGGAACCTCCCTGCCCCAAGCAACCGTGCAGCCCTGGCGTGCACCTGCTGGCCTCTGCGGCTGACTCCTGGCGGCCGCATGGTTGGTGCAAGCTGCGGTCACGGCTGCAGCAGGCCTGCAGCCGAGTCGCAGCCACTGCTTGGGGTCGCGCAAGCAAACCAAGCTTTCGTTGGTGTCAGTGCCTAGTCAAGACGCAACTTCGCACAGGGTTGGCTAATGGACTTGCAGCAGTGGTGTCGGCACCGGTGCCGTGCTCACTCCGCGCCTGGTACCGAGTGGTGCAACGCCACTCTGTGGTATTGTGGATTGTGGACCAATTTGTGGTGCAGCACCAGCGTCTCCCCCGCCGCAAGTGCCGACAGGTATTATGCATTTACAGCTGGTCTCGCAGGCGCACAGCTTGTGTTGGCAAACACCCACGTCATGACTACGCTAGCCGTCGCACGTGCGTTGAAAGGCACAGAGTGCAATTCAACTCCGCAAAGCGCGTTGCAGCGATATAATAGCGCAGCAGTGGCGGCAGCGCTGCACACGCTTGTACGGCCAACACTCAGGGGCAGCACTGTCGCATTCAGCAACTTCTGTTGCTAGTTTCCAGTGTGTCTGACGGTTGGTTGCCAACTTGTCCAGTGCTGCCGCGACCACCGGAAGCAGCAGCAGTGTACGAGCTGACTGGCAGACGGCTGCCAACAAGCAAAACACCAACAGCTGCTCCTGTGGTGTTGACTGCAAACGCCTTGACGCTGGAAGTACCCCAGTTTTCAGGGTGCGCCTCAGCGCACCAGGGCACACGGCCGACTTTTGGCGCCACCGCGCAAGCCAGCCTTGCTGGTTGTGGTGCCCTTGAAGCACCCTTTGCCCTGCAGGGCGTGTGCAGTGTGGGGGTTGTCAGCGGTATTTACCAGGTGCACAAATCACCCCGTGGGCTTCCAGCCGACATACTCCCCAGCCACAGCAGTAGCTGCCACGGCAGTGCTGGGGTTAGCAATGCTCTAGGTTGCTTGCACATTGCTGCAGCAGCTGCTGGGCGCACTACTGGTCGTCCACTCCAGTGCTGCGACTGTTGCTCCGCTACAGTAGCTTGCAGTTGCATCACGGGTGTGTCCGCTGGCACTGGTGCTGTACCTTCGATGATTTGCTAGCTGCTGCTGAGCATCTTGTCCGTGTCTAGCTGCTGCTGTGCCCTGCCCGTTTATGCCTGCTGCTAAGCATCACCGCTGCTGCTGCTACCACCCCTGCTGCTGAGCACCCCTGCTGCTGCTGAGCACACCACAACTTCCGCTGAGCACTCCACATTTTTTTTTCTGCTGCATCTGCTGAGCAGGTGGCGGATGAGGGCAAGGTGAAGGAGAGCACGGACCTCATGAAGGACTTTGAGACCCCCGAAAAGGCCGCAAAGATGGTGAAACTGCTGGCGTTCAGCGCGTTCGAGGACACCGCCTCCGCGGTCGCGGCCGCCGCTGATATGATCGAGTCCAAAATGGGAAAGGCAAGTGTTTTCTGTCTCCTGTTGTGCTATGATGAGCACGCGGCGTGATCACATCCAGTATGGGAAGGGCAAGCCACATAGTTTCTGTTTGCTGTCCGCTATTTATGATTGAGTGGTAGAGGCGGACTGTGTCTGTGCAGTCGCGGCCGCCGCGGACATGATTGAGTCCAAAATGGGAAAGGCCAGCCACACACTTTTCGTTTTCTGTCCGCTGTTTTTGCCATGATTGAGGACATGGCCTCTGCAGTTGTGGACGCTGCGGACATGATCGAGTCCAGAAGGGAAATGGCAAGCCACATGGTTTCTGTTTCCTGTGCGCTGGTTTTGGTATGATTGACTGGTAGAGAAGGACTCTCTGCCTGTGCTGTCGCGGTCGCGGACATGATTCAGTCCAGGATGTGAAAGGCAAGCCCGTGAGCCACGTGGCTTCTACTTCCTGTGTGCTATTACTGTGATTGAGCGGTAGAGAAGGATGCCACCTTTGCACATGCGGCCAGTGCTAACACAATGCAGCCACTATGCAGCCACCACATATACTTCTGAAGTGCACGTGTAAACTTCAGAAGCATATACTTCGAAGTATGTCAAAGTACTACTAGTGCCTAAAGAAACACAGCTGGCTGAGCTGACGCCCTGTCGCGTGCCCCCCCCGCCCCCCCCTTGGAAATTTATCAGGATCTGAAGAAGTTTCTGACAAAGCAGCTGGTCAAGAAGGAGCTCAAGGACAAGCTGGCGGTCTCTGACAGCAAGCTGGGCAGCATGATCAAGGAGAAGCTGGACATCAAGTGCGTCAACGACAGCGGCGTCATGGAGTTGATGCGCGGCATTCGCCTGCAGCTGGAGGCACTCTTGGAGGGGGTCGGGGAGGAAAACCTCAAGGCGATGAGGCTGGGTCTCAGCCACAGTCTGAGCCGCTACAAGCTCAAGTTCAGCGCGGACAAGGTGGGTTTTGCTGTTGTTGAAGTTGGTTTGTGTAACTTCAACACTGTGGTGTGAACTTCAATATGAGTTCAACCACGGGTAGCTGGAGGCGTTGCTGTGGCTCGGTCTCAGCTGCGCCTTCAGCCATTACAAGCTCAAATTTCGGCTGTAGCATTGTCAAAGTCCAAATGGTGATTTCCAGAGCACTTTCAAGGCAAGTTTGTGAATTCATGAATCGAGTTCGCCGCTCGTTGGAGGTGTTGGCGGAGGGGGGGGCAGGGGGCGGGGGTTTCTTCAACGCAGTGAGGTTTCACCCACAGCCTGAGCCTCTGCAAGTTGCACTCACCAAATATTTCAATGGAAGTACTATTAGTACCTGGTACAATGCGCATGTATGCACTATGTAGTATGTACGACGTACTGAAGTAGTACTTCAAAAGCGTTTATAAACACTATCCACAGATACATGAGCGCATGTGCGCAGCGGCTATACGGTGGCGTCTAATATAAAGTATAGAGAGAGTGGCACCGCCGCACGTGTCGTAAACACAACAGTGTATTCTGTGAGCGCTGCTCAACGCGCACCAAAGCTTCCACAATCCTTTTCCAGCATGAAGTGGCGGCAAAACGAGGGTGTTGAACAAAGCTGGTAGGCACCGACAGTGGCATAGCAAGCCGGTCAGCATGTCCACAAGCGCCCCTGTACGGCAGCAGCCGCAAGCGCACCTCAACGCCTTATATGCATAACTATCTTTGCTTTGTTCACCCCTTTGCACGGGTCCGCCCAGGGTGACGGCCCCTACCGGTGAGGAGACCTAGAGTTT
>JAULBY010020310.1:0-18947 GCA_032358315.1 Ophiocytium majus | reverse complement strand
CCGCCCATCATCTGCGCGAACTGACGGACGATAAATAGCCCCAGGCCGCTGCCGTCGTAGCGCCGCGTATTGGAGTCATCGAGCTGGGAAAAACGCTTGAACAGGGAATCCTGGTGTTCGGCGGGAATGCCCACGCCGGTGTCTTCAACGGAAAACTCCAGCATATTCGGCGCGCCGTGCTGGGTGACCAGCGCGACATGTACTCGCACCTCTCCCGAATCGGTGAACTTGATGGCATTGTTGACGAGGTTACCGATCATCTGCCTGACGCGGTCACCGTCAAGGTTGTAGCGGAAGAGTGATGACACCCCGGAGCTTGCGCTGATATCCACCCCCTTGGCATGCGCCATATCCACGAACAGGGCGACCGTATCGTTGACCAGTTGCGAGGGGGATGTGGACACGGCGCGCAATCGCATTTTGCCGGCTTCGACCTTGGCCAGATCGAGAATGTCGTTCAGTAACTGCATCAGCGTGTTGCCGGAGTTGCGGATCACGCGCAGGTTGTCGCGGCGTTGCGTCGGCGTCAGCTCCTCGTCTTCGAGAATCTGCACCATGCCGAGAATCCCGTTCATCGGCGTGCGGATTTCATGGCTCATCGTGGCCAGGAACCGGGTCTTGGCAAGGCTCGCCTCCTCCGCCTTGTCGCGGGCGATTTCCGCTTGCGTCTGGGTGGCGTTGATACGCCGCAGGAAAAAAGCGCTCAAGCCCGTGCCAAAAATGATCACCAACAGGATCGCGATGATATGAAGCTTTTCAAGCTGGCTTTCCTTGGCCTCAAGCTCCTTCTGCAGTTCTTCCAGCCGCATCAATCCTTCCATGTGCTGACGGTTGGCGTTTTCGGTCAACCTGTAAAAGAACGGCGGCAACTCCTTGTAAAAGTTGCGAACGGCAACCATCGAATCCTGAATACAGGGACTGCGCGTCTCCGCGCATTGATCGCGGCGCTCCAGCAGGGACACCAGGGTTTGCGCTTTGGTTTTGATCCGATCGACAAATGGCAACAGTTCAACCACTTCAAGCGCGGGACTATCAATGCGCCTTGTGGGCTGGTAGCTGGCAGTACTTTCGTAGCGTTCAACACCAAAAACGTTGACATTAAATACGCGTCTGACCAGACCACCCTTTTGCAGAACATGAATATGGTGATCCAGGAGGCTGACGTCCTCCATGATGAGCGACAGATTGCGACGGTAACTGGCTAAATTTCCGGCGGGCGCCATCTGAAACAGAAGGCTCTCGATCTTCTGGATATTGGAGACGATTTGCTCGCTGACACTGAGCCTGACCCGCTGGTTGTTCAGTTGCTTTGTCAGATCCTCACGGATCTTCTCAAAAATCAAACCGATGCCGGCAATGGACAGAAAGCAGATCAGAAAGAAACCCAGCAGAAGTGCTGACAGTTTTCTGTTCTTGGCAATCAGCGGCGAAGTCGGCATAAACGGATCAGCGCTTGCCCTCTGCGTCGACAAAACCGTAATTACGGAACACCAGCTGACCCTCGGGAGAGGCAACGTAATCAATGAATTTGCGCGCCAGCTCGGGTTGCTTGGAAAAAGTCAGCTGGATCAGCAACAGCGCCTGGGGTTCCGCAATGGATGGATCCAGATCAACGATATCCATGAACGGTTTGTTGTCGGAAAAAAAGGCGGTTGCACGCCAGTTGAGCGCCAGATCGGCCTCCCCTTTCTTCAGGCTTGCATTGATCGAGCGCGAATCCGGCATCATGAACGCAGCGTTCGTCACCACCTTGTCGTAGAGCTTGAACCGGTCCAGCGTCTGCTTGGTTTCGAGTCCGATGCTGCCGCTGTCAGTGTTCCCGATGAGCACGGCAATATCCTTGCGCAGCAACTCGGTCAATTTTGGCTGCACCTTCTTCGGATTACCCTTTTGTACGAATAAAGCAATCTGGTTGAAGCCCACCAGCCGGTGATAACCGAATAATCCTTCGCTCAGGTATTTCTCCCGATACGACGGCTCGCCAGGAAAATAGATGTCCCCCAGTCGGGATTTGCGGGCGCTTTGATAAATATCCTCCGACGCCCCCTGAATGATTTGAATCTTGATCTTTTCCTTGGTTTCAAAGCGGGCAGCCAGCTCGGCAATCGGCCGAACCATGGTGATACCCGAGTAAATCAGCAGCTCGTGGTTGGCCTCAACCCTGCCTACCGAAAGGGCCAGAAGCATCAGAAATGAGAACAATTTGAATCGGGTCGGGGATTTCATCGATCTAAGACTTTTTAGAATCCGGGAGCTGCCGGAGGGTGGCTAATGAACGGTGAACACTGAATCCACCAATTGAAGAACGATCATAAGCCAATAAAAATAAAAGGAAATTTTTATTTTTGACTGACAACTGCATTAGTTGAAATTTTCACACAAGCAGCCGCGCTTAATATTAAGAAAAATTAAGATTCTCCTCTTTGAACCCTGTTCGACGGCGTTTTAATGCATCACGCAATGGATCAAACAAAACGCCGACCCGCACTGAGCCCCAGTCCCCGTCCCACACTGCCCAGCATGTCTCCGGAACGCAAGGGAACCGTCGCATCAATCAAACCGGAAACAGTCTCTTTGATCAGTGGTGATTGCGCCATGCCGCCCGTCAGGAAAACAACATCCGGCCGGGTTTGCGAAGCCTGAATGGCCTCGCCGGCCAGACTGCGAACCTTGGATACCAAACGCTCGGTGGCCTCCGCCAAGCCTTCTCGCTCGACAGTGGCAGACAGACCGCTCTCAACGTATGCCAAATCGACAGGACTTTGCGACGCCGAACTCAAATCCATCTTGGCGCGCTCAACACTATGAACCACCCGGTACTGGAGATGCTGCTGGTTGAGTTTGAGCAGTCGCGCCCACTTTTCCGGTGAGGCCGATTGCTGCATGCACTCTTCGATCGCTTCAGCAGAACGCGCAAAGCGGATCTGCGCAGGCAGGTTGCGAATGGACATGGCGTCATGAACCAGGGAGTGCGGCTGTGGCCGCCCGTCCTTGGTCACGGTGTTTTTGCCGAAGAGCGGCATGACTGAAGCCCAGGCCAGCGCCTCATCAAAATCATTACCGCCGATCCGGTCACCCGATACACCCAGAATATCCGCAAGCCGGTCCGCTTTGCCGGCAAGTGCGGGGTTGACCCGCATGACCACACAGTCCGTGGTGCCGCCTCCCACGTCTACAACCAGTAACTTTTGTTCGCTGGTGATGGCGGACTCGTATTCGTAAGCTGCGGCAACCGGTTCGAGTTCAAAGCAGAAATCGTCAAACCCCGCCCGCGCAGCCGCTCTCGCCATGACTTCCATCGCCTGGCTGTTACCTTCCTCCCCGCGGGTGCCGTGGTAACGCACGGGGCGACCGATCACCGCCTTGGTGACTGCACCGCCATGAATGAGTTCCGCCATGGCTTTGATGTGCTTAAGCATGCCGGAGACGATCTCCTCGAAACGGGCGAGGTGGTCGGCATGAATATCACTGCCCAGAAAGGACTTGGGGGATCGCACGAGTACACCACCAAGGGGGTCTTCAAAATACGCCCGCATTGCCGGATTGCCGAAAATGATGGCATTGCCGTCAGCCATCATCGAGAAGAACGAAAAATCCCGGTCGCTTTGTGTTGATGCCCCTTGCGGTGCATTTCCCCGCACCAACTCGACCTGCCGCAAGGCCACTTCACGCCTTGCGGTGAATACCACCGAGGGCATGGCCAGCCGCCCCTCATCAAGGGGGATCGGGGTTACTTCTCCGGCGTGTGACAGAAAAGCCGTGCAGTTGGAGGTGCCGAAATCAATGCCGATTGATGCCACAGCAAAACCATTCCCTTAATTGATAATTAAAAACGGGGCTGCTCTGACCGATCAGGCCGCCGAACCGATAATGCATATGTCGCTGGCTGGAGCCAATCCAATGAGTCGAAAGCCGCCGCAAATGGCAAAACAAACATCACAAAAAATAAAGGCCACCCGAAGGTGGCCTTTATTTTTCAAGCTGGCGCGGCCGGAGGGATTCGAACCCCCTACCCCTTGGTTCGTAGCCAAGTACTCTATCCAGATGAGCTACGGCCGCGTTGAAAGGCGCGAATTATAGCAAAAACCTCCGTCCCGTCCTATAGCCTGAAACACCGCCCCGGACAGCTGGCTTGGGGGCCGCGCTTTGGTTAGCATGCACGCCTCGTAGACCATTGGAGCAAGGGCATGAAAGTCGGCGTAGCAGGCATCGGCAGGATGGGCGCAGCCATCGCGGAACGGCTGCTCAAACACGGCCATGAGGTCACGGTCTGGAACCGCACCCGGGCCAAAGCTGACGCCCTGGCCGTCCATGGCGCCAAGGTGGTCGACACCCCCGCCCAGCTCTCCTCGGCCGTCGATGTCGTTCTGACGATCCTGACCGACGCTCAGGCCATTGCCGCCACTTTTGACGGCACCGACGGCCTGCTCGCAGGGCAGATCCAGGGCAAGCTGTTTGTCGAAATGAGCACTGTGCGCCCGGAAACCGAGCGTGCTCTGGCCGAACGCGTCTGCGCCAAAGGCGCCAGGCTGATCGACTGCCCGGTCGGCGGCACCACCGGCCCGGCGCGGGATGGCAAGCTGCTGGCCTTTGTCGGGGGCGATGCCGCCGATCTGGCCCGGGTGCAGCCGGTGCTGGAACAACTCTGCCGCCGTATTGAACATGTCGGTCCCGTCGGCTCTGGCGCCAGCCTCAAGCTCGCGATCAACCTGCCGCTGCTGGTCTATTGGCAGGCCGTGGGCGAGGCACTGGCACTGTGCCAGCCGCTGGGTCTGGAGCCGGCGCGTCTGGTCAGCATTTTTTCCGATACCTCCGGCGGCCCCAATGTACTCAAAACACGCGGCGGCATGCTGGCCGACGCCATGCACGGCAAGCCGCCCGCCAGCACTACCTTCAACATCGACTCTATCCGCAAGGACATGGCGACCATGATCGAGGAAGCCCGCGCGCTGGGTTATGACGAGTTGCCGGTCACCGCGCGTGCGCTGGAGTGTTTTGATGAGGTCGCACGGATCGGCCTGGGTGACGGCGATGCCGTCATGCTTCCGATGACCTGGCTGAAACAGCGCACGACATAATTTCGCATTCAATCGGCTTTTTTATCGTTTCGTTTGGCATGACCGCCTTTATTGTGCTGTTGCCTTGGACTATGTATGCCACTTAGTGGCATAATTTAGTTTATGCGCCGCATCTTCAAAACACGTTATTTCAGTCGCTGGATGCGTAAGACAGACCTGACTGAAAAAGCGCTGTGCACTGCCATTGCGGAAATGATGTTGGGCCTGATTGATGGCGATCTTGGTGGCGGCATCATCAAGAAACGCATCGGACTTGCGGGACGCGGGAAACGCGGTGGCGCCAGAACGCTGGTGGCGAGCAACAAAGGAAACAGGTGGTTTTTTGTATTCGGATTCGAGAAAAACGACCGGGCCAATATTTCAGCGGATGAACTCGAGGCCTTGCAGGGCCTTGCTCGTGAACTACTTGCGAGAACTAATCAGCAACTGGACGAAGCTGTTGTAGGTGGCGCTTTACAGGAGATTTGCCATGACCAAAAAACCTAAACCTAGAACTCAGGTTCTTGGAGCTGTCCATGAAACAGCAGGGGATCTTCATCGCTTGGGGTTTATCACCAAACGGAAAATGCGCGAATTTGATGCGCTTTGTCTGACACCAGTACCCGATTACGACAGCAAGAAAATTCGTGCACTGCGCGACCACCTGAAACTCAGTCAGGCCGTACTGGCTGCGGTTCTGAATACCAGCTTGTCGACTGTGCGCAAATGGGAAATCGGCGAAAAACATCCCAGCGGCCCGTCGCTGAAACTGCTGAGCCTCCTCGATCGCAAGGGACTGGAGGCCGTGCTTTAAAAAGCGGACGGCAACTAAGAAAACCCCCAGTACAAAACCATCACTATTCTCTTAGGAAAAACTGTGACACACCCGCTTAAAACCATCGACACCCACACCCACTATTTCCCGCAGAAATACATCGACCTGATCGCCCAGTACGGCAAGCGATGCGGCACCACGGTGGTCACCGATGACAAGGGCGTCACCTTTATTCAGGTCGGCCTGCATCTGCGTACCGGCCCGATCGTGCGCCAGTTCATCGATCTCGATGAACGCCTGCAGATCATGGATCGCCAAGGCTTGGGCATGCATGCGCTGTCGCTGACACAGCCGATGGTCTACTGGGCGGATGACGATCTCGGCATGCAGCTTTGCCAGGCGTTCAATGACGCGATCAGTGCCGCCCACCTGAAACATCCGGACCGTTTCATCGGCTTCGCCTGCCTGCCCTTCCAGAACCCGCATCTGGCGCTGGAAGAACTGGAACGCGCCGCCAAGCTACCCGGCATCAAAGGCGTTTACATGGCCACCGCCGTGCGTGACCGCGAGCTCTCGGACCGCAGCTTCTGGCCGGTTTACGAGCGCTGCGAAGCGCTGGGCCTGCCGATCTTCCTGCACCCGATGATGATCAACAACGAGCGCTTGAAGCAGTATTACCTGATCAACCTCTGCGGCAATCCTTTCGATACCGCCATCGCGGCCTCGCACCTGATCTACGGCGGCGTGCTCGATGCCTTCCCCAAACTGGAATTCAGCCTTCCCCATGCCGGCGGTGCCCTCACCGGCATCCGCGGGCGTCTGGACCGGGGTTTCTACACCCGCCAGGAATGCAAAACCATCAGCAAACCGCCGTCGAGCTATCTCAAGCGCTTCACCTACGACACCATCACCTACAACGAAGACCAGTTGGAAGAACTGATCAAGCTGGTCGGCATCGACCGCATCCTCGTTGGCAGTGATTACTGCTTCGATATCGCCTATGAAGAGCCGGTCAAATTCGTGCACGGCGTCAAATCACTGACCACAGAGCAGAAAGACCAGATCCTCTGGAACAATGCAGCGAAACTGCTGAATCTGTAATTGCCTTACCCCTGACCCGAGGTGCCTTGAGGGGGGTAATACGGGCTAAAAGGGTATCTTGCGCCCCCTGAATCGTACTGTTTATAATACGAATAATCGCATTTAAAATCGTATGGTAAGTATATGAACAATATTTCCGCCAATGATCTGAAAACCAAAGGTGTCGGGGCGATCGAACAAGCGCTTGCAGATCAGCAGGAAGCCTCTGTCACGGTCCGCGGGCAGGTTAAATACGTAGTAATGAGCCAAGAGCACTATGCACACCTGCGTGAATGCGAACTGGAAGCAGCGCTGGCTGAAACGAAGACAGATCTCGCTACTGGTCGCTTCGTCAAGGAATCCGTGGAAGCACATCTGAAGCGGCTGGCCAAACTGTCGGCGTAAGGCCGCTTTATCCCATGGCGTGGCAACTGGTTTTCACCGAGCAATACAATCGGCGCGCCGCTCGCTTTTTGCGTTTCCACCCCAACACGCGCAACCAATATGCCAAAACACTAAAGTTGCTGGAAGCTAATCCCCACCACCCTTCATTACGACTGCATGCCTTGAAAGGGAAACTGTCTGGATTGCACAGCGTATCCATTAATCTGAGTTACAGAATTACTCTGGAGTTGATGATTACGGAATCCGAAGTAGTGCTGATCAACATCGGAGATCACGACGCAGTTTATTTTTAGCGAATGGTCTGCCTATCGGACTAAAAAAAACGCCGCATCTGCGGCGTTTTTTTATTTTGGTAACGAATGAATCAATCGATTTTCATATTGGCCGCCTTCGCCACCTTGGTCCAGCGCGCAATCTCATTACGCATATGCGCAGTCAGGCGCTCCGGCGTGGTGCCGATCAGCTCCACACCCAGAACCGCCGCACGGTCCTTGAAATCCTGCACGCCGAGGATGCGCACTGTTTCGGTATTGAGCTTGGCGATGATGTCCTTGCTGGTACCCGCCGGCGCGTAGAAACCGTACCAGGTATCGAAGTCGATCGGATACCCCTCCTCGGCCATAGTCGGAATTTGCGGCGCCAGCGGTGCCCGTTTGGTGCTGGCGACAGCCAACGCACGCAGCTTGCCGGTTTTCACATGCTGCAGCGGCAGCAGAATGATGTTGAAGCCCACCGACACCTCACCGGCCAGCAATGCCGTATGCAATGGTGCCGCGCCTTTGAACGGCACGTGCACCATGTTCACGCCGGTCAGCTGCTTTAACTGCTCGAGGCCGAAGTGCTGGCCGCTGGCATTACTCGGCGAACCGAAGGTCAACTCCCCGGGCCGCAACTTGGCCAGCGCGATCAGTTCCTTCACGTTTTTCACCGGCACCGACGGATGCACCACCAGCAGATTGGGCTGCGAGGCCACCATTGAAATCGGTTCGAAATCCTTCAGCGGGTCGTAAGGCATCTTGGCATACAACGCAATGCTCAGCGCCTGCGGACCGATGCCGCCCATCAGCAGCGTGTAGCCGTCCGGTGCTGCCTTGGCCACGGCTTCGGAGCCGATATTGCCGTTGGCACCGGAACGGTTTTCCACCAGAAACTGCTGACCCAGCGCTTCGTTAAGACGGGTGCCGATGTTTCTCGCCATGAAGTCATAACCGCCGCCCGCGGGAAACGGCGCGATGATGCGCACCGCGCGCGTCGGATAGGCCGTCTGCGCCAGCGTCGCCGCAGGTAGGCAAACCGCTGCAGTTGCCGCAGCGGTCAGGGAAACTTGCAGCCAGTGTCGCAGATTCATTGTTATATCCTATTGATTTTATTTAATTATTTCGACAGGTGCTTTTTAAAGAAAGACACGCTGAGTTCCAGCGCACGGTCCGCCTCGGGCTTGCTGTAGGTGCGCCCGCCGTGGCGCGCGAACGCATGATCAGCGCCGGGGTATTTGTGAATCTCCACCAGCGGATTCGGCGACAGCCGCCGCTCCAGCAGTTCATTCACCTCCGCCTGCACCCAACGATCCTTCATCGCCATATGCAGCATGAACGGCCGGTGCAGATTGCCGACTTCACGGATGTTGTGTTCGATATAGGTGCCGTAATACGCCACCGCGCAATCGATGTCCGTACGACAGCACAGCAGATAACAGAGCTTGCCGCCGAGGCAATACCCCACTGCCCCGACCTTGCCGTTGCATTCCGGCAACGTCGCGATGTGCTTGACGGTGTCTTCCATATCGCGCACGCCGAGATCGTAATCAAAGTCGTAATAGAGATCGAAGGCCTTTTTGACGTCTTCCGGGTTGCGGTCGGACAACTCAACGCCGGGTTCCTGCCGCCAGAACAGATCCGGCACAAAACACACGAACCCCGCTTCGGCGAATTCATGCGCATGCGTGCGCATGGTGTCGTTCACACCCCAGATTTCCATGATGGCAACAATCGCGCCTTTGGGTGGGCCGTCCGGCACCGCGAGATAACCGCCCATCACGCCATCGCGCAGCGGCACTTTGATATTGCGAGTCTGCATATTGCTTCTGCCTTTATTGAACGGTAATACCGGCGGCCTTGACCACCGGGCCCCACTTCGCCACTTCTTCGGTCAGCATCGCGACGAATTCTTCAGGAGAGGAGCCAATGGCTTCCACAGCCAGCGCATTGAAACGCTCTTTGGTTTCCGGGAGCTCCATCGCGCGCAGCATGTCCTTGTGCAGACGTGCCGAGATCGGTTTGGGCAGTCCCTTCGGGCCGGACAGGCTGTACCAGCCAGCGATGCTGAACTTGAGGCCGCTCTCCGCCACTGTCGGCAAATCCGGCATCAGGGTCGAGCGTTTGTCACCACCCACGGCGAGCGCGCGCAACCGGTTGGTTTTGATATGCGGCATCGCGGAGGATAGACCGTTAAACATCGTATTCACTTCGCCGGCCAACAAGGCCGTCATGCCGGGGCCCGCACCTTTGTAAGGCACATGCGTGATGCGAATGCCGGCTGCCACATTCAGTAGTTCGCTCGCCATGTGGATGCCGGTGCCGTTGCCACCGGATGCGAAGTTCAGCTTGCCCGGCTGCGCCTTGGCCAGCGCGACCAGTTCCTTGACGGATTTGACCGGCAGCGACGGATGCGCCAGCAGCACATACGGTGACGCAGCAACCAGCGAGATATGCGCAAAGTCGCGCACGGGATCATAGGGCACCGACTTCACCAGGTTGGGCACAATCGACAGCGGCCCCGAGAAACCGAACAGCAGCGTGTAGCCGTCGGGAATCGCCTTGGCAACGATTTCAGTACCGATCAACCCTGCAGCACCGGCACGGTTGTCGATGACGATCTGCTTGCCGAGGAATTCCGCCATCGGCGTGGACACTGCTCGGGCAATCACGTCGTTGGGGCCGCCGGGAGACGAAGGCGCGATCATGCGGATCGGCCGTTCCGGATACCGGGCTGTGTTTTGGGCGGCCGCACTGAAACAGGTAGCCATGCCCAGCACAGCGGCGGCCATGCGTAGTTGGTGATTCATCAGACTTCTCCTCAGGGATGACAGCTGGAAGCTGTCATTTTTTAATGTCATTACGGCCCCGGTCGACATCCGGGGCAGAGACGTTTTAATCCGCCTTCATCTTGCGTTCCTTGATCACGCGCGCGAATTTCTTCAGCTCGTTATCCAGGAATGTGCCCAGTTGTTCGGGCGTGCTGCCGATGGCGTCAATACCCTCATCCGCAAAACGGCGCGCGAGCTCAGGACCTTGCACCGCTTTGACGAAATGCTGGTTCAGCGTATTGATGATGTCGCGGGGCGTGCCTTTCGGCGCCGCAAATGCAAACCACGCACTGAATTCATAACCGGGCAGAACGTCGGCAATGGGCGGCACTCCGGGCAAGGCCGGGCTGGGCTTGAGGCTGGTCACGCCCAATGCGCGCAAACGCCCCGCTTTGACAAAACCGGTCGCACCGGCCAATCCGGAAAAAGCCACACCAACTTCACCGCTGACCGCAGCGGTCAGCGCCGGACCGCCGCCTTTGTATTGGACGACGGCGATTTCGGTCTTGGCGAGATAGTTGAACAGCTCACCGGCGATATGCGGATTGGTGCCCGTGCCCGCGCCGCCGTAATTCAGCGTGCCGGGGCGCGCCTTGGCCAGCGCAATCAGTTCCTTGACGTTGCGCGCCGGCACCGAGGGATGCACGCTGACAAACGACGGCGTCGAAGCCAATAGCGAGATCGGTGCAAAATCCGTCAGCGCGTCATAAGGCACCTTGCTGAACATCAGCGTATTGGTTGCCAGCGGCGTGGTGTTGATCAGCAGCGTGTAGCCGTCCGGTTTGGATTGCGCAACAAACCCCGTGCCGATAATGCCGGATGCGCCAACACGGTTCTCCATGATGATCTGCTGACCGATGGATTGGGTTGCAATCGGCCCGACCAACCGCGCAACCACATCCACAGTACCACCCGGCGGGAAGGGAATGATCACTCGAACCGGGCGCTCCGGGTATTTGGCAGTCTGGGCCATAGCCGGCGTGCTCACTGCCAGCCCCAGAAACGCTGCTGCGGCGAAATGCTTGATATTCATGACTCTCCTCCGGATCAATGATTCGTCAGCTGGGGGCGACTTGGTTTTTTTATTGCGCGCCCGACCAGCCCGCATGATAACCGGCCCAGCGATGAATCGAAACTCAGTCTCCAGCCTGTTTCGCACCCGCCCAAGCCGGCGTATCAAAGAGTTGCAGAAGGTAGTCGACAAACACCCGCAATTTCGGCGCAACTCGCCCCTGCCGTGGGAATACGACCGAGATGTCATAACCCTCGGTCTGAAAAGAGCCCAATACCGCGACCAGCTCGCAGCTCTCCAGATAGGGCCGCACGTAATATTCCGCGAGCTGGATGATGCCCTGCCCGGAAAGTGCAGCCACCACCAGTGCGTCGCCACTGTTGAAAGTCATGCAGCCGTTAATCGGCACCTGGCGTTTGACGCCATCCACGGTGAAGCGCCATTCACGGATACGCCCGTTACGTGGCCGCCGGTAAGCAAGGCAATCATGCCTGGAAAGTGCCTCGGGGGATTCGGGCGTTCCCCGCTTCGCCAGATAGTCAGGAGACGCGCAGATCACATACCGCGTCGATGCCAGCCGGCGCACGGCCAGTCGCGACCCCTGCAGCTCGCCGACCTGCACCGACACATCGACTTCATTATCAATCGTGAACGGCACAAAATCGCTGAACGTCACATCCAGAGAGATCGCCGGATACCGCTGCGTGAATTCCGACAGATGGGGAACAATCCACAAGCGACCGATGGTTGACGGCATGCTCACACGCAGCCGGCCACGAGGCTCGCGGCTGGCGCGCCCCGCCATCAATTCCGCTTCTTCCAGATCTGCGGCAATCTGTTTGCAGCGGAAGTAGAACTCGGAGCCTTCCGAGGTCAACGACAGTTTGCGGGTAGTCCGGTTCAGCAACCGCATGTCCAACTTGCCTTCCAGGCGTGCCAGAGAAGCACTCACGGCAGCGGTCGAAATGCCCATGGCCCTTGCAGCAGCGCTCAGCGACCCGGCTTCGGTCACTTTCAGAAAAATTAAAATATTGTGCAGGCTATCCATGGCTATCCCTGACTCAAAACCCCATGATTATTAACTAATTTGTTAATAGTGATTCTAAGCTGGTTTTGGCCTTAATCTCGCCCGATTTCTCTAAAATCAGGCCAAAACATGCCCCCTAGCTAAAAACCAAATATACGGGGGCCACTGCAAATCAAGCCCAATCGAAAGGAAAACATGCCGATCAGTCTGCGTGGCGTCATGCAAAGCCCGGTCACACCGCTGAAGGACGATTTCAGCCTGGATGTGCCGACCTATGAAAAGCTGGTCGATTTCCATGTCCGCACCGGTGCGACCGCCATTTCCTGGCCGCATCACAAGGGTGAGTCGCTCAACCTGACGATGCAGGAACGCAAATTGGGCGCCGAAGCCACGGTCAAAGCCGTTGGCGGCCGCGTGCCGGTGTCGATCCACGTCAGCTCGCTGGCCGTGGAGGACGCGATGGAACTCGCGCAGCACGCACAGAAAATCGGTGCGGACGCGATTATCGCGATCACCCCCTATTTCTGGGCGCCTTCGCCAGAAGCCATCTACGACTACTTTGTACGTCTCGGCACTTCAATCGACCTGCCGATGATTGCCTACAACTCCCCCGCTTATCTCGAAGGTGTGGAAATCAACGGGCCGCTGATTGAACGCCTGCTGCGGCGGCTACCCAATCTGATCGCGATGAAGGAAGCCAGCTTTAACAGCGAGAAGTTCATGGAAATTTCCAGGGCAGCCCTGAAAGTGCGCCCGGACTTCTCCATCGTTGCCGGTGTCGAGTTCCTCGCCCCGTCGGTGCCGCTGGGCTGCGTGGGATCTTATTCCTCAGCCGGTGCGATCTGCCCGAATCTGTGCACCCGCCTGTTCGATGCCTGCATCAACGGCCGCAGCGCCGAAGCCCGCGAGCTGCAGTTCAAACTCGCGCGGCTCTGGGATCTGTTCCGCGACCAATACCCGTCGTCACTCAAGGGCGGCATGGTGGTCATGGGACGTCCGGTCGGCCCCACGCGCCCGCCGCTACCCACCGCGACCAAGGAACGCCAAGCCTATATCGCCAAGCAGCTCGAAGAGCTCGGCATCATGGACACCGAGCCGCACGGCTGGTAACCAGACCATCAAGAGGATTGCGACACAATGAGCACATTCAAACCGGGCCTGGTTCACACCCCCGTCACGCCGTTCACCGCTGATCAGAAAATCGATTTCGCCACCTTCGAAAAAGTCATCGACTTTCATCTGAAGCACGACGCTGAGGCATTGGCCGTGCAGATGCATGCAGGCGAATCCGTCAGTCTCACCGATGCCGAGCAACGTAAGACGCTCGAATTCGTCATTAAACAAGTCAACGGCAGTGTGCCGGTGATCGCCCATGTCAGTGACTCCGGCACCGGAATCGCCGTCGATCGCGCCCGCAATGCCGAGCGCGCTGGCGCTGCCGCTGTCATCGCCACATCGACCTACTACTGGACGCCACCGTCGCCGATGGTGTTTGAGCATATCTCCCAGATCGGCGCCTCTGTTGGCATCCCCTTCTACCTGCTCTATACACCGGATGAAATGGGCGGCACCCATCACATCAATACCGATATGGTGATGAAGCTGATCGACAAGTTGCCGAACTTCAGCGGCGTCGTCGATGTCAGCCACGACTGGCAGTTCATGATCAATATCGTGTCCAACGCCTGGCGCAAAAACCCGGCGTTCCAGTTGCTCGCCGGCAGCGAATACATGGTGTCCGCCGGCGCGGTCGGCGCATCCAGCGTCTTCACTTCGCTCTCAGCCGTAGCGCCCCGCTTGGTGAAATCGCTTTATGACATCTGCCGCACCGAGAAATACTTTGATGCGCGCAGCATGCAGGAAGACCTGACAGCGCTCTATCAGATCGTCAAACGTGCCGGCGATGGCGGCCTCAAAGGCGCGATGCGCGCCCGTGGACGTGACTGCGGTCAACCGCGCGCCCCGCTGGATCCGCTGCAAGCAGACGGCTATGCCGCACTGGTCGCAGAAATGGAAAAACTGCCGTTCATGGCAAAAGAACCACAAGGCTGGTCCTAAAAAAAGCGTCAGGAGGAAAGCACAATGAGCCGCAATATCCTTAAGGTTGTCGGCGTTCTGCTGCTGGGTCTGTCCGGATGGGCTGCCGCACAAAACTATCCGGATCGCCCGATCCGGATTGTCGTGCCTCAAGCCGCCGGCGGCTCCATGGATACCAATGCACGGGCGATGTCTGAATACATCGTCCGTGAAATCGGCCAGAACATCGTCATCGAGAACCGCGGCGGTGCCAACGGCATCCTCGCCGGCGAAATGGTCGCGCGGGCATCCCCCAACGGCTATACCGTTCTCTACACCTCAAACTCGATCATCAA
Source organism: Ophiocytium majus (assembly GCA_032358315.1). NCBI lineage: Eukaryota > Xanthophyceae > Mischococcales > Ophiocytiaceae > Ophiocytium > Ophiocytium majus. The sequence goes on along the minus strand of JAULBY010020310.1, from coordinate 4,134 downwards.
CAACCAGCTGGTGCATGCCAAGCCGCCCTTCGATGTCCTGAAGGATTTCGCGCCGATCACCAATGTGGGCAAACTGCCTGGCTACCTTATTCTGGTGAATGCCCAGGTGCCCGTGCAGTCCTTCAAGGAACTGCTCGATCTCGGCAAGAATGCGGCAACACCGGTTCGCTACGGCTCCGGCGGCATGGGCAACAGCCAACACCTGCTCGGCCAGCTGATCAATTCCAAAACCGGCACCAAATTTCTCCACGTGCCTTACAAGGGCCTACCTATTGCAGCCCTGCTTTCCAATGAAATCCAGCTGGTGTTTGCCGCGCCGACGACCGTCATGGCGCATATCAAGACCGGTCGCATCAAGGCGTTGGCGGTGACATCGGCAAAGCGCTGGAATGGCCTGCCGGATGTGCCGGCCACTTCCGAAGTCATCCCGGATTTTGTCTATGAAGCGGCATGGCACGGCATGTTTGCCCCGGCAGGCACCAACCGCGCCATCCTGATGAAACTGCAGGGCGAAGTCGCAAAAGCCATTCGCATTCCAAAGCTGCGCGAGCATTTCGAGAATGGCGGTTACTCGGTGGTCGGCGACACACCGGAAGAATTCCGCAAATTCCTGGTGACCGATCTGAAAAACGTGCGGGAACATATGCGCATTGCGGAGTTCAAGCCGGAATAAGTCCAGAGTCAGGCCTGTTCTCCTGTTTCCTCAACTGAAAACTGATCGCATCATCATGAAAATAGGCATCGCAGGCACCGGCACCATGGGCAGCGCCATCGCGCGTCGACTGATGCGTATGGGACGACAGGTGAACGTCTGGAATCGCAGCCCGGGGAAAGCCCTACCTTTGGCCGGTGAAGGCGCGCAGATGATAGGGACCGCGGCTCAACTGGCGAGTTACTCCGACATCATCCTGACGATCCTGACCAATGCCGAAGCGATTGAAGCGGTCTATCTCGGCAAGGACGGCCTGCTCTCCGGAGATATCCGGGGCAAGCTCTTCGTCGAAATGAGTACCGTTCGACCTGCCACTGAGCAGGCCATTGCAGAAAAAACCCGAAGCGCAGGTGCGGCATTCATCGATTGTCCGGTCGGCGGCTCGGTAGGCCCTACCAGTCAAGGCACGCTACTGGGTTTTGCCGGCGGTGATGCAGAGGATGTGGAACGCGCCCTGCCCGTACTCAAACAGCTTTGCCGTCGTGTCGAACACATGGGGCCGGTGGGCGCCGGTGCCTCGATGAAACTCGCGGCTAATGTGCAAACCCAGGTGTATTGGCAGGCCTTCGGTGAAGCCCTGTCGCTGGTAAAACATCTCAATATCGAACCCGCTCGACTGATGGATCTGTTTGCCGATACCTCCGGCGCGCCTAAGGTGCTCGAACATCGGGCTCACGATATGGTTGAAGCACTCTCCGGCATCGTCAAGCCGTCGAAGAATTTCAATATCGATAACGTGCGCAAGGATTTGCGCACGATCATCGAAGAAGCACGCGCACTGGGCCGCGACATGCCCGTCGTCAGCAAAGCCCTGGAAGTCTACGATCAGACTTCCCGTGAAGGTTATGGCGATACCGACTGCGGCGTTCACCCGGTGCTGTGGTCCAAACGGAACGGCAAATGATCAAGCTCTACACGATGCTGCCTTCGGGCAACTCCTACAAAGTCCGCATTCTTCTGTCGCTGCTGAACATCCCGTTTGAAAAAATCGTGATTGATCACGAACGGCACGAACACAAGACACCCGAGTTCCGTAAGATCAGCCCGCGCGGCGAAGTGCCAGTGCTGGAAGTCGACGGCACCCGGCTTTGGGATTCTTCCGCCTGCTTGGTTTACCTGGCCCGCGCTTACGGTAAAGGCCAGTGGTTACCGGACGATCCGCTGCAGATGGCCGAAGTGATGCAATGGCTGGCACTCGCGGGCAATGAAATCCAATTCGGGCTGCAATATGCCCGCCGTGGACTCAAACAGAACCGCTGGACGGCCGGCACCCTGGAACAGGGGCAGGCACTGGGCAAGATCGCGCTCGACCTGCTGGAAGCGCGCCTGAGCCGTAATGAATGGCTTGCGTTGGGGCGACCGACCATCGCCGACATTGCCTGCCTCCCCTACGTGGAGACCGCACCCGAAGCAGGTATGGATCTGAAACCTTACCCGTCAATTCTTGCGTGGATTGCGCGCTGTAAGGCTCTGCCGGGTTGGGCGCCGCGGTAAGTCTGGAAAGTTAATACGCTCAATGACCGCTTAACCGGTCATTCCGGTCCGACAAATCCGATATACGCCCCGCAGGCATCCTTCGGTGTCGCCAGCATTGCGTGCTCGCCGGTGTTGCGCACACCACGCTCCAGCGGCGGCAACCCTTGCGCGGCCATCCAGCGTGCCGCTGCCCCCATACCGGTCGTACGATACAGCGCCTGAAATGCCCCGGGACCGCGAAGCTTGAGCGCACTGGCTGCAGGGCCATCTCCATAAGGCGTCACAATGCCCAGCCCCGTCGGTCCCAACTGGAAGATCGCCATGTTCGACATGATGACGGTTCCCTTCTGCAGCTTGGGGGTCTCCATGCCGAGGATTTTCGCGCAGTGCGCAGCAGCAGCCTCCGCATCGTCAACCACAATATAGGCACGCTCCAGTCCGGTCACCGCGTTGGGATGCGTTCCCGCTGCCACAGGCCGGCGTTGCGCCAGCGGCGTCAGGTGCTGAATAAAAAAGATCGGCAGCGCATTTGAGGCGCCGGGCATCGCCAGCTTCCAACGCAACTCCTGGCCGTCGGGCGTGCGTCGCGAGCCTTCGATCGGATCGCCGACTTCAATGCCGCGGCTGCGCATGCCGGCCACATCGGCAACCAGATCATCACTGGCAAGTGCAATTGAACGAATGCCGCCGCCGGCGGTGATGAATTTTTCGAATTCCCCGCCACTGGCACTCGAAGCACGGTATTCCGCAACATCACGGATCGCCAGCAGCTCAATGTATTCCATGCCATTCCACGCCACCGCATTATGCGTGCCCTTGCCGGCATGCACACCGCCTGGCAGCACCGTGAACCCCAGCTTCTGGAATTGCGCGACGCCCTGCTGCAGGTCGGACACGCCGATGGTGATGTGATCAATATGCGTAATCATTGCGAACTCCGGTGTTTCAGGGAAAGGAACAAACCGCGGGCAATGTAAAGCGCGGGCTTACAAAAAACAAGGCGGGGCATCACTGCCCCGCCTTGTCGATACCGCCTGAAATCCGTTGAATTACAGCTGGGCGAGAATCGCTTCCGCCGATGACACTTCGAATTTGCCGGCAGCTTCAACGGCAACGTGTTTGACCACGCCGTTGTCGACGATCATCGCAAAACGGTTGGTGCGAACACCCATGCCGCGAGCGGTGAGGTCCAGTTCCAGACCCAGCGCCTTGGTAAAGTTCACGCTGCCGTCAGCGAGCATGCGCACTTTGCCGGCGGCTTTCTGATCACGGCCCCAGGCCGCCATCACGAACGCATCGTTGGTGGCCAGGCACCAGACTTCGTCCACGCCCTTGGCTTTCAGCGCATCACGGTGCTGCACATAACCCGGTACGTGTTTGGCCGAGCAGGTCGGGGTGAAAGCGCCGGGCAGACCGAAAATGACAATCTTTTTGCCTTTGGTGGCAGCAGCAACATCGACTTCCTGCGGCGGCATCGGGCAGCCGTTGGATTCGTCAAATGTGGTGGATTCCATCAATTTGCCTTCGGGGAGCGTCTGGCCAACTGCGATCATGGCAACTTCCTTTCGTGAAAACCCGTTTGCACGGGCTGAGTATAAAAATTCGGAATACGGGTTTTAACCCGGATTTCGATTTGAGTCTGTTTTCCGGTCCGAACCTCCGGCTTCATAGGCATTCTTCAATACCTGGCCCAGCGGACTGATCGGGGACTGGAATGATAACGGACGTTGCACCGCCTGCTCCACCAGTTTCAGCAGGTATTGCGCGTATCCACGCCGCCGGTGCGCCGGATGGACAAATATATATTCCACTTCGCCATCGGGGTTATAGCGGCAATAGCCAATGGTGGTGTTTGCGTCCGTCAGGGTCAGTATGCCCGGGGTGCGGTTGACCCGAACGGCATTTTCATCAATCGGTTCCGCCGCGCCCATTCAGACCACGCTCGC
>JAULBY010020299.1:0-18951 GCA_032358315.1 Ophiocytium majus | reverse complement strand
GGGGGGGGGGAGGGGAGGGGGGGCACCTACGGCAGCTATGGAGCGTTCCACGTACATAACCATGTCATTAAATATGAGTAGTATGCATATACGGTCGTACGTAGGTACTGTATACTACTTTGAAGTGTGCGCGTTGAAGCCCGACGCCTGTGTGCGTAGACGCATGCGGTTTTTTGTGTGTGTGTGTGCAAGTGCAGTCTGTGGGCGAGCCCGTCGTAAGTGCACTTCGGCTAGTCACGACAGCAGGGTTGCTCCTGCCTCTGCATCGCAAGCTCCAAACCAACAGTGCATTGACAGCCAGGTAACAGGTGGCACTTTTCAATACCACACAGTTCTGGTACCTGAGGTACCAGCCAGCTGCACACACACCCTGCACGCCTGCCAGCTCCACATGCTACAACCAAATCCACTTAGAAAATGTGACAACCATATGGTGCTAGTACGTGGAAACAGCTGTACCACGCCATACACACCTCCTACGGCCACGTGCCCACACCCACATGCACCATATCATACTTGCAAGTACTTTTAAGTAGTTCAACTAATTGTGAACAACGTGAGGCTGATAAATTTGCTGTTAAATACCTCGAAGGTGCACAACAGTGTTACTGTGTCAACTAGTGCCATGCACCCCGCCTTTGAGTCCACCAGCTTCCCGCGCGGCAGCTACAGGCACTAGTCACACACATCAATTTCACGTGGTGCTGGTACTTTCACACACCGGCCATACCATCCCATACACGCCTACACCACAGAACACCAAAAATGTCAAGTACTCAACAGATCGCCACATAAACCCTGATTGCACCAGCCCCACATTCTGCGTGAACAGGCACCAGCCAGATATGCCAGACCCACGTGGTGCTGTTCACTTCTACACAACGCACATACCGCCGCGTACACGCCCACACCACATGGCCCTTGTATCTGCAAACTATTCAACCAGTCGCCGCCCACCGCCCACCTCCTCCGAGTCCGCCAGCTCCACGTGCTGCATCCACCCGTGCACATGGTCCCGCTGAAGGCGCACAGGCCTGAACCACATGGCCCCTGTACTTGAGTAATACTTCAGAAGTAGATACTCGTACCATTTATAAATATATCATATACCTTCGAAGTAGACTATATGTATGGTAATACATAAATGGTACCGGTACTTGTGAAGTACTCAACCAGCCAACGCACACCACACACCTCCTCCGAGTCCGCCAGCTCCACGTGCTGCATCCACCCCGTGCACATGGTCCCGCTGAAGCAGCACGGGCCTAGACCACATGGCCCCTGTACTTGAATAATACTAGAAGTACTTGAAAAGTGGGTACCATAGTATGGTAGTTCGAAGTACTCAACCAATCAATGCGCACCGCGCACCTCCTCCGAGTCCGCCAGCTCCACGTGCTGCATCCACCCCGTGCACATGGTCCCGCTGAAGCAGCACGGCACGGCGCGCCCCTTGTGCTCAAAGTCCCCCGTGCCCATCTCCCCGCGCATGCGCTGGGCAATGGCCGCCAGACGTCGGTACGGCACACCGGGCGCGCAGCACCCGTTGTCGCCCCCCAGGCGCGAAAACTCGTCCTCGGCAAAGCGGTACATGTAGGGCTTGTTGCGGAAGGCGTGGTCGTGGTTCACCTCCGCGAACATGCCCTGCCGCAGCTGCGGGCGGCGGGGGAGAGTGGGAGTGGCGGCGGCGGCGGCGGCGGTGGCGGCGGTGGCGGTGGTGGCGTCAGCGGCGGTAAGGCCGACTTTTCTTATAGCGGGCCCAAAGTGACCCGTTGCAGAGTGCAGCAGCACAAGGGCGATTGCCCTTTTTGCCCAGCGAGGGCACTTTCGGACCGGCGAGCTGGCTGGAGCAAAGTGCCCGGCACTCTTCTCCAGGCAGCCGCGCTGGAACAAAGTGACCCTCCACTGGAGCAAAGTACGAAGGGCGACTGTAAATCGCAGTTGCAGCTGTGGGGCGAGAAGTGCCGTGCAGCACAACAGGCGTGCAGGCGGTCGGCGGGGCGCCCCTCCACCAGGCCAGGGTGTATCAGCGGCTAGGCAGGGTCTGTGCCCTCCCCGCAGTGCGTCGCCTGCTGCTGCACTTTTCAACGCGTCACTTTGGGCCCGCTATAAGAGTCGGCCTAACGGCGGTGATGTCAGTGGCGTCGGTGGCAATAGCAGCAGCTGAAGCTGGGTGCAGCGGTAGCAGCAGTAGTGACGCAGGGGTGTGCACCGAGGACTGAACAGAGTGTCGTGTGAGGGACAGCAGGTACGGGAGCAGGCACTGGGTGGGTGTTTATCGGGGTCCCGTGGAGAGGTGCTACATGAAACACTCTGAACTGTAAGTGCAAGTAGCTGGTTACTGATTTTGTGACACACATCAGCTTTGGCCAAAGGCTGCATACCAAACACTGACCATGGCATTGCCCAACTCCAGCGCCTGCTCCTCGCTTTCCACCACGCCGCTCCCGCACATCTGCAGCAGCGGTGCGTGTGCCGACAACAGGTGTCAGGGGGAGCAGCGCAACATGAGACATCAGCCCGATGGTTTTACACGTTGAGGTGCCCCGCAGGATGGAGCACACGTTGGCTGTGTGGGGGCACTAGGACGCTGGCAGCTCGGCACCACCACCACCAGCAGCAGCAGCAGCAGCAGCAGCAGCAGCAGCAGCAGCAGCAGCAGCAGCAGCAGCAGCAGCAGCGGGACCAGCTGCTGGAGGGCAGACATGCCGAGTTTACTTACCCAGGCGACCGCATCGCACCCCGTGAAGCATGCTGCGTGCATCCTCATGAGCTGCTTCCTGTCCCTTATGTCCAGGGCCGCTCTCATGCGCTCAGCCACCTCCTTTGCGTCCCATTCAGCCTCAGCAGCTGTGCCGCCATCGGCTGCTGCCGGCGCATCATTCTCAGCAGTCGCCTCGTCGTCCTGAGGCTGCTGCTCCGCCTCCGTGATGGACATGGTACCACACCCCGCCCCCCACGGGACCAGGGCGCCTGACGCCGCAGCTCCCCCACCGCCCGCCAGGCGTGTGCGCGCCAATTGGTGCGTGCAAGGCAGCCTCTTGCAGCCTCCCATGGCAGCAGCATTTTGAGCAGCATGCTAGCAGCAGTTCCACCCGAGTCCACTGCGCAAGGGACCCAAACCGCGCGCAAGTTGCGCATGCGCGCGCACACGAGCGACGCGCACAGCTTTTTTTTTGTGAAGGCGTCGCCGCGCCGCACGCCGAGCCCGCACAGCGCCTGCAACCCGCGGGGTACTGCTGCCAACACCAGCCGCCGTTTGCGGCAACCCCTGTGACGCCTCAGGCAGCCCGCACCCTTTCCTGCCGACCCGTGCATTCTGGCCTGCGCTCCACACACCGCCCGCACCATGACTGTGCCCGACGCCGCCATGCCGCAGCAGCAGCAGCAGAAGCGAGCGCAGCCGCTGGCGGCGCAGCCCGCCAAGCAGCACCAGCAGCACCAGAAGGATGCTGGGGCGGCGCAGAAGGGGCTGACCTTCAGCAAGCTGGGCGACTGGTCCACCATGACGGCCTCCAGGCAAGCAATCACTCCCCTCTCACCTGCCCTCCCTCCTGCGTTCCGCATTTTCAGCTGCCTCCGTTTTTCGTGAGGTAGGCGGCGGACCCGAACGCACGCTGCGGCCGCGGCTGCCGGCGCCCACCGCAGCACCACTCACGTTGCTGCGTTGCAAAAGCGGCAGCTGCCATGGCGGCGCTGCACTCGTGCGTCTGGCTCGCGTGTGCGCAACGGCGTCGGATGCCGATGCCAGCGGAGTGCGCACCCCGAACGAACGAGGCCTGCCTGCGAGAGATGTGCAGGGCGGCTGCCGCCGCCGACACCTGCCGCCGCACACCGCAACACCGTGCCGACAGCTGCAACCCACCAGTAATGCTATTACTGGCAGTTTCCATCATCGAATGCACCGCTGCCCGTGCGTTGGTGCGGTCTTTGTGCCAGCCAGAACACTGTGCGCCGCGCCCCTCCACGTGTGCTTGGAGCCTCACGCCCGTCTCCTCCTCATGCGCCGCCCGCCTGCGCACCTGCTGCGCGCCGGCTGCTGGTGCTGCTGTGACTTGCAGGTGGCACGATGCCATGTACTATGAGGGCGGCTACTTCATGCAGCTGTGGGCCGACACTCTCAAGTACACCAAGGAGCGGGCTGCCAAGCACTGCGGGGGCGCTGCCCGGTGCACCAACGTCGAGGTGAGACGGGGGGCAGAGACAGCGCCGCCTGCAGCCTTTCCCCATTGTGTGCGCATCCTAGATCAGCTGTATGTCGCGTGGTGGGCTTGGCACACCTGTTGCACAGCACCATGCACCAGCAGCTTTGACAGACAGCCCGCAGGCGGGGGGGGGCTGCGGCTGCAGACGGGTGCAGGCATGAGCTGAGGAGCGACACGTTGCGAGAGTTTTTCACATGCTGGGGGGTGCAGCGCAGCAGTGGCTGCTGGCACCTGCATCAGCAAGTCTTTTTCACGTGCATTGCGTCTCACAACCGCCATGCATTGTACATTTTGCAGTCCTGCATGCTGTGTGCCCCCACCAAAAAAAACGACACAGTGCTCCTGCGAAGGCGCCCACGCTGGGACCACAAATACAATGCACATATATGTGGACCAACAACATGCCAGTGGCACCTATGCCCCTCCCTGGTCTTGATGCTCATGGGTCCACACCGTGCCATACTGCACCACTTCTGTGTGCTGCTGCTGCTGCTGCTGCTGCTGCTGCTGCCGCCGCCGCTGCTGCTGCTGCTGCTGATGCTGCTGCGGCTGCTGAGCACCGCAGGTTGGCAGCGGCACCGGCGACGTGATGCTGGGCATGGCCAACGACTTCAAGTACTCGGTGGGCCTCGACATCAACGCAGAGTTCCTGCGGTACAGCCGCGCGCGTGTTACCAAGGACATTGAGCCCCGCGTCAAGTTTGTTCAGGTGCGCGCACATGGATCCCCTACTTGCTGCGTATTGGTACTGCAGTACCTACTTCAAGTATTGATTATACAGCTGCATTTCTCTGTGTAGGTGTTCAACAGAAGGCGGTGCCTTGCATGCAAGCCGCTGCGGCCGTTGCTGTCACACGCAGGAGGCGGTGCGCATGCGCCAGGCTTTGCGCGTCTAGTGATTGCAGCCACTGAGTGCCATGGCAAAAACTGGCACTCTGCAGGTGCCCTTTGGCGCCCAAACGTCACTCAACACCAAGCATGTGACCTTTGGTGTGACCTTTGGTGTGACCTTTGCACCCCAGGGGTCTGCGACGGAGCTGACGGACATAATGCGGCGCGAGGTGCCCGACCTGCGCTCCGGCCCCGTGGTGGTGACGTGCGTCAACAACACCATCGGAATTTTCCCGGACGCCATCAAGCCCGCGACGTACCTGCAGATGCAGGTGCGCACGCGCCTCCTGTTCTTATTCATGAATGTACACATGTATTCCAAAAGTACGTAATGTGCATGGACATTTTCCGGGCGCCATCAAGCCCGCGACGTACCTGCAGATGCAGGTGCGCACGTGCCTCCTTTTCATATTCATATGCATGAATGTACACAAGTACTTAAGTACATAATGTACATGAAATTTTCCCGGACGCCATCAACCCTGCGACGTACCTGCACGGATGCAGGTGCGCACGTGCCTCCTTTTCATATTCATGAATGTACACATGAATGTTCACATGTACTGATGTGTGCATTGTGTACATGTGTAGAAAAACAACACATGCAGCGTGCTGGTGAGTGGTGTTGACAACGCCATTGGAGTTTTCCTGCGCGCCGCGACGCTCCCCACACATGGCGCAGCAGCAGAACAACTGCCCCAGCACCTGCAATATGCTACTTACTTCTGAAGTATTAGAATATAAATATAATAAATTACTGTAGCAAATAATAGGATGACTGTAGCATGTACGCATGCTACGCATACATGCTGGCGATCGCTCACCGCTTCCTGGTTGCTGTACTTCTTGTTGTTGACAGTGCACAGCTTTGAGTGTCTAGATGGGCCCAGCATGGCCGTTCGTTCCACTGCTTCATGCCAACTTGCATGACCCGGGTTCTTGCGAACCTCTAAGTCCCGATCGCTGTGACCGTGTATACATATTCTGAAGTACTACACTGTACATGCTTATAAACAGACTTTGGTGGCCACTCAGGCCCGCTGGACCCCTGATACCTGTCGCTTGGTTATATGTGTGATGGGTCACGGCGTATGACTTATTTCATACGTCACACAAAACACGGCAAAATACGGCGTATTTATATGCCCAAAAACGCGCAAAAGCGCGAAATACGGCGCATTTGCCGTACAAACACGCTCATCTGCATACGTTATAGGACGTATTTACATCCGTGATACGGCGTAAAAAATTATACGCTGTGACCCATCACTAGTTATATGCTGTTGGACTGCCTGGTGCTTGCGGCGTGTACATACCATATGGGGACATGCATATGCAAGTGCATTTCATAAAACCCAAGATCACCCTAGTTATATGCTGTTGGGCTGCCTGGTGCTTGCGGCGTGTACATACCATATGGTGACATGCATTTGCAAGTGCGTTTCATAAAACTCAAGATCACCCTTTGTGGGTACTGGATACGTCTTGTGATCAATCACTCATGCATGTCCACGTGCATGTATGAAAGGAATGATAGCAGATACTTAGAAGTACTTCAAGTACTTGAAGTATGTAGTCTATGTACTTCAAAAGTACCTTTCACACACTGTCCGAGTCTGTGTTTCATGCGTGCTATGCATGACCATGTGCTAGGGATTTTCCGCAGGAGCCGGCGGCATTGCACCAGTTGATGCCGCTGCCTACTGTACAGTTTTCCAACCAACAAACACCTTTGGTTCACAGGCCCTAAGGGCCGTGCCAAACCAGCGGCGGGGGGATGAATGCGCGAATGAAAAACACGGCGTGCGTGCCAAACGGGAGGGCGCATGAACAATCCGTTCGCCCCCAGAAGGCGGGCAGCCAACTGGGTTTTTTGTAGTCACATATACTTCGAAGTAGGCCCTGGACAATCTGCTGCTGAGCATGGTGCTGTGGAGGCGGTGGGGTGGCGTGCTGGGCTGCGCCTGCCAGCGCGGCACCGTGGTGAGGCGTGTAACACTCTGCAGTGTGTGTGTGTGTTGCACCAGGGGGGAGAGGGGGCATAAGCCCATGAGTACTCGTAAGCCACAACTGTTCACCATTTGAACATTGTTGTTACTTCGTAGCATGTGCTGAGTAAACTTGTGTGGCCGATTGCAAGGCAGCACGCATGGACAGTCCATTACTGTAAACGTGAACAACTACAGTATTATGCTGAGCCCTGGGCAGCGAAACGGCAGTCAACTCTCTCACACTTTGTCACACACGAGCGCAACCTGGATTACAGCAGGTTGGAGCGCGCTGCAGTATAGACGTCGACTGACGTACACTTCAAGTTGCTGTTGATGTTGCCATGGTAGCCAATCGCAAGGCAGCATGCATGGGCCGTTCATGATGTACACGTGAACGATGTACACACCCCCAGCTCCCCCGAAACGGCCGTTGCTGGGTGCAAGATCTAGAAAGGCAACTGTCTCTCACGCACTAGAGCCCTGGCGACCCCAAGGACGGCAGGTGGCCACGGCGCCCCAGCCGGTTGGAGCCTTCTGGCGATCCCTGCTGGGACCAACCCGTGGCCGACCTCGCAGCCCGCCGCGCGGGCGGCGAGGTCTTGGCGTGCCCAATGCTGACGGCTGACCAAAGCTCAGGGCACACCAAAAACACTGGCACTGGCGACCACCACTGCCAAGTGTAGCCTGATAGCAGGGCGGTCTCTCGCCTCTCTGGAGTAGGCGCAGCTCATCACTGCGCCGTCATACTCCGGCCACGCCTGCTGGTTTCAGGTCAACAGCGCTCCCGTGTGCGTCAGGTGTCTGGCGAGCTGGTTGGTTCGCTGCTGGCCGGCCCAGGCACTGACGGCCACCAGCACCAAGTGCGGCCTGGTGGGAAAAGGTGCCGTTTTCTAGATAAGGTGCAGATCAACAGGCGTCAAGCCTGCTGTTCACGGACAGCAGCCTGCGTCAGCGTGTCTGGACAGCTGGCGGGTGGCGCGCCTTCGCTACCGGCTGGCCCAGCCACTCAGCACTGCAGCGGTGAGTGCCCCCATGCGCGTGTGGTGCTTTCGGACGGTAGGAGGCCAGGCAGCTCGCTGCCTGGCCTGCCCCCTCACAGTTTAAAAAGGCCAATGTTTCAGCTTCTGGCACCCTGCCTTCTGTGCAGCACTAAGGGATCTGTGTGGCCGAAGAAAACGGTGCTGACTTCGCCTCAGAGCCGCACTAAGGATGGCTCGCGACTCGCGGGCAAGTCCAGTGGTGGCTCCGCAGAGGGGCCCTCTTTGCGGCCACCACTGGGATTGTCCCGATACTCAGCGCACCTCGTGGGAGGGCATCGTATTTGCCCTTCCCTGGGAGGCTGGGGTACACACCGGCCCCGGCACTCCCAGAGCCATCACCTACATGTGTCCGAAAGCAAAACACACACACGCGCATGGCGGCCACATGATTGATGATGTTTGGTGTACAGCAGAGAGTGGGGTACATGCTGAGTTGTGTAGTCACGTGGACTAGATGCATGTGCCTGATATCGATGTCAGATGTTGACATGCCAATTTGGGCATCACATTGTTTGTGTGCGCAAGCACGCTAGACCAATAGCTAGTTGTGATACCGCGCTCGCATCTACCGCTAGTGTGGGCATGTGCTGTAGTCGTGCATATTCATGCCGTGATGGTGTGGCACATTCATGTTCACTGGCTTGCAAGCGTTCACAGCGTGTAATGCGGTGACACTTCAACGGACTTCCTTCACAAGCATACATCACTAGGTAGCGCATGCGGCAGCAGCAGCCACAGCCCACGCGAGTGACTTCTTAAGCAGGGGCTAGGGGAAGGGCGGTGGGCGCTTGCGGCAGATGCCTTCTCAACTGGAGGCGGCGGCGGCAGCAGCGCAGCGCTGGCGGTGCAGGTGGAGTCGCAGCGGCAGGCGGTGGCAGCGGCGGCGCGTGTGGCAGCGGCAGCGGCGGCTGGTGCGGACATGGGGCGGGAGCGGATGCTGTCACACGGCGGCGGCGGCGGTGACAAGCGTGGCGGGCGGCGGCGGTGACGGGCGTGGCGGGCGGCGTGTACGGTGACGCACGGGAGGTGTGTGCTTTCACTTGAGGCTGTTGCACAGTTTTGTTTGTTGGGTGTGTGTGGGGGGGGGGATGGCTCTTGCGTTTTTGTAAATCTTCTAGGGTTTGCGGCCACCAACGCACCAGCAGCTGTACCAGCATCAGAACCAGGCGCCAGTTGCTACGGACCCACCAGTTGGAAGCAGCGGTTAGGTGGAAGAAACGCCAAAGTTGGCTGCGTGCTCAACTCTGCGAGCGTGCTGCTGCTCTCTTGCTGCTTCCCCGCCCGCAATACCCAGACTCGACCCCAACCATCCACACACAACCGCCCTTGCTCTCCCGGCACCAGGCATTGACACAGGCGGCTTGTGCGCGCACCTGGCTGAGCCACACGCCACTGCGCCGCGACCGAGGGTTCACGCTGAGTGAATTAATCCTGTTCAGCTCGAGCTGACAGGAGCACCAACCCAAGGCGCACTGCCCCCCCTCCCCTCCAACCTGCGTTGCTGCCGCACACCCCACACCCACGCCGGCAATGCCCCGTGTGCCGTGCAGCAGGCAGTGGCGTAGGCAGCGTGCGGGCGACTGGGCAAAAGCATGTGCACCTCGGCGTCTCGAGCCTTGGCTAGCAGGTGGTTGCCGACGCGGATGCCGCACTGCGCCCACGCGGACACGGCGGCTGCTGCTGCGACGGCGCAGGCGGGCGGGCGTGTGCGGCGGAGGCGTCTGGCTCGCTGTGCGCGCTGCCCCTTGTGAGTGTGGCTGCTCCAATTTGACTTGCACGCAGCGTGTAGGGTGCCACTGTGGTGGCAGCGCCTGCTAGGGTTGGGTGGGGTGGTGGGGTGTGCGTGCCGCCACTGCCGGTACTGGTGGGCGGGGTGCAGCTGAGTGGGCGGCGCGGTGCCGCCATATGTGGTGACAGCGCTTTGCAGGCGTAGCCACGTGATGCGTGAATGGACCTTGACAGCCACACAGGGCCTAGAGCTCATTCCACTTTTCGTTGACCTGGTGGCCTCGGTACCCTTGCTGCCCGCCTGCTCTGCCCGCCTGGCCTTGCTGCCCGCCTGTTCTGGCAACGCCTGCCGCACACCACTTGCCACATGAAGTTGCACTATACGAATGCGTCCCCTGAGCTCAGCAATGGTGGTGTGACAGGGCTCCACCAGCCACAGCTAGCCGAACAACAGCCATATGTGTGCAGCTAGTCAGCACGACACCATGGGTAGGCTGCTGCAGCCTAACAAGTGCCAGCTGAATCCGTTCTGGAGCTCACGAGCTTTCTGGCACGCGCAAGCCAAGCACACGCACAACGCGTGTGTACACGCAGTGTTGACCTTGGACAACCACGACTGACTTCAACTTCAAAACCGCTTGGGGCGCGGGAAAGCTTAGTGGTGATGTACTGTTATGAACCTTCGCTTGATGTACTTGCTGAAGTACATGAACTGAACTCTGTTTGGGGCTTGAAAAGCGCTGCGATCATATATGGTGTGGCGACCTAGAGTTTATCGCTCCTAGATTGAGTTTTCATGTGGTGTGCGCGACTGGAGCAAGCAGAACCACGCTGCCTTTCCTACTTGCCAGCCGACAAGATGATGGTGCTCAGCACTACATGTATGCACTCCAACGTAAGCGCAGCATATGCGCAGCATATTGCGACAAGGAGGGTACATGAACGCGCAGGCGTGGTGTGCGCACCGCACAGCGTGCAGACACAGACCCCCCCCACTCGTTTCTGCCCTGCTACTACACAGTGACCACGGGGTGTCGAAGACAGGGCAGAAAGTGAAACTGCGAAAACTGTATCTAGTTGCTGAGCAGCAGCCACAAAAATGATCAACAGCACTGGCAGTGTCAACAAGGCGTTGGCGCGCGGTATCCACACAAGAGACACCGTGAGCTTCAGGTGTCGGTGCACCAGTGGTACCATTGCATCGAGAGTTCCAGTACTACCCAACTGGGGCCAATATCGTGCAGCATTCTGACATGCCCTCCTGGACAGCACATGGGCTAGCGGCCTGTGTGGCTCTCACAATGACAACATCGCCAGTGCCACAGACCAAGCGAGCAACCGCTCATCGTGCCAACAGGCGACGGGGGCGGCAGTCATGGCACACGTCAAAAATGCTCACACCACATTTTACTCGCACACCGTCCCCTGAGGTGAGGCACACGAGCAACATGCACAGTGTGTGCGCAAACCGCGCTGCAACCTGGGCGGCACCCCCCGTTCAGTTAGAGAGTGCTCAGTGCTGTATTGTAGGTATCGGAGGATAAGACCCGCCCCACCCCCCCGAACAAGACCTCCCCGGTTTCGTGCAAGGGGCTGCTGGCTGCACGACCGGGGGTGACCACTACATAAATACATACAGAACGGGATAGTATAGAAGAAGACCCCCCCCAGAATAAGAACCTCGGTGACGGTCAATGCTCAGCGACACAACCGGGGGAGCCTTATGCTCCGATACCTGCAGTACACCGGGGTGGCGCGCCAGTGGGTGGCCAGCGGCGCCGTGTGCACGGCTGTTCTGTCTCAAGGAAGTGCAAGTTGTAGCAGGGCACCAGCAGCAGCAGCGGTGCCGCCAGGAATGACGCACGTGGGGCAACCACACACACGCATCATTCATACTTTTAAAGTACTTTGATTATGTCAGCATACTCTCAAAAACACAGCTTGGCACAGTTACTGCACTTTCGCAAGCACGCACAGCCCCGGTAGCCACCATGAACATTCCTTTGCAACACTCGCCCCATGCCATGCGGTGTACACACAGGGCCCGGCACGCATGCCACACCTGCCGCAGTGCAAATCCTCTGGCGCATGCCCACCATGCCGCCACGCCCCCGCGTTTGCCCCGTGGCAGCGGCGATGACTGCTGCTGGCAGGGCATGTGGCAGCGGTACTATGGAGTTTTGGATTAACGGGTACGTTTCGCAGCCTGAGCAGCGGCGGTGGCCCGTGGGCTGCGCCTGGGGGGTGCCGCAGTTGCGTGTGCCGCAACTGGGAGGATGGTACGCCACTCTGCTGCCACAAGCTCCAACATGGTCGCTGCGAGGTGGCTGAGAAAGTCCTGGCGCCTGTGCGCCGTGTGTCCTCTGTGAACAACCCAGCGCAAAGCTGTGACTGCTGCACTGTTATACTACTAGTAGTATCTCTGACTACGGTGCGAGTGTCGACTACGGCGGGTGTCTGTGTCGCACAAGGCGGCATCAACCTGACATAGCCAAAGAGACCCAAAAGTGGCCTGTGCTAAGCGGGAGCTACGCATGGGTGGTAGCTGAGGTTTGGTAGGGCTTGTGAGGTTCCCTGAGGGCAATCAGTCATTGCCAAGCTGCCCAGCCAACACTTCGCCTGCAGGAGTGAAATTTGATCACCAAGTCACAACGGTATTGGGTGGGTGGCGGCACTCAGCTTCGTGCGCTGTGCTGCCACTGCCACTGCACAATGTTGGGAAATTTCCTTAGCCCTGACGCTTGTGCCTACGAAAAACTTCGTACGCACCCACCAGAGCATCACGCGTGCAGCCGCGTGTGCGGCGCCGCAGGTCGCAGGTGCCCCCGCCCCTCCAGCTGGTCCGCTGTTGCTCCTGCTGCGGGGTGGTGGTGCCGCCTGCTGCTGCTGCTTCAAGACGTATGTTCCTTTATTTCGTACTCGCTCTCAGGCTGATAGCCCCCTTCACCAGCACCCCGCGGCTACAGCTGCAGCAGCGCAATGCGTGTGCGCCGAGCGGCACACGTCGTTGTGCTCTTGTGAGGCTCAGTGAGCGGCAACATACGCGCAATACGCGTGTCTCCTCCCCATGTGCCCTCTGTTCGTGCTCAGCAGAAGAAATGAAATTGCGCAGCTCGAGAGAAGCCACACCTTCACACCGCGCTCGTCCTTTTGGTGACAGGCGCACAGTGTCAGGGAGCGCGCTGCACAAGGAGGGGTGACAACTCAGCAGCAGCCCTGCCTGCTGCCAGCTCGGCGCGCCTCCGGGTCGCCTCTGGGCGCCGGTGTCGAGGCGTCCGAAATTGCCTTGCTGCTGGCGGCTTGCCAACAGCAGCGCACGCTGCACGGAGCCTGCCTGTGCCTTTGATGCACCAGCGGCGGCGCCATGGAGGGCGAGAAAAATAAAGCGGGGGAGGAGCAGCCTGGGGGGCAGGGGGCAGCAGCAGGAGCGCCCGCCCAGCGCGGCAGGCCCCGTCAGTGGCCCGTGGCCGCCGCAGCGGATGCGGCAGCTCACCAAACTGCTGCAGCTGGTTCTGCTGCGGCAGAGGCAACCAGCCCCCAGCAGCCCCTGTACGGGTATATGCCTCCGAGAGTCGACCCTGTGCAGTACCAGGCGGTGATCCCTGAGCTCATCCCGGGAGTGATAGAGGATCCCCTGGCTGCCGAGCGAAGCGCAGACGCGGTGGCACCCCCCCCCAGGTGAGGCATAGTTTTTTTACGCCAGCTGCTTGCGCAACAGGAGCAGCAACACAGCCTTTCGTGCGTTGGATTTCACCTCCGTTGTTAGATTTCTTTTTCTGCTGCGGGGAGACGGGGGCAGGCGGGGCATTGCCTGCGTGGGGGGGAGACTTGGGAGCAGGGGCTGTGCGTTCTGTCACTCGGCAGAGGTGGGGAGAGGGCGGCGTTGGCGCGCACGCCGCCCTGCCTAGTGGCAACATTTCGTGCTCATTAACTTTTGCCGTGGCCGGCGACGAGGTGGGGCCACTGGCGTTGACACACTTTTAGCGGCCCGTGCAGGCGCGGCAAAACGGCTGTCAGCCACCCCTCCATGCCAGCCCTGCCGTTGACTACGTGTGTGCCTCTCTCAGCTGTGCTGAACCGGCCGGGCTCAGCCATTCTAGCAGCAGCATCAGACACGACATCAGGTGGCGAGTTGCGAGCCACCATTCTGTGCGCGGCACCAGACCTTGGGCAGCAACACCATGCCTTACAGCCAGACCTCGCTCTTCTGGCATCTTGCCCACCTGCCCCTGCAGCACCACCACCATCGTCACACGCAGGAAGGGCGTGCACCACAGCGCGGCTGCTAGCACGGGCGGCACCACCCCCACCCCCTCCCCTGTGCCGCCACCTGGTAAGCGGGCTTCTGCTCAGCAGCAGTGCTGCTGCAGTGTTGGTGCGCAATGTGGAAGTCTCACAATAGCGGGAGGGGCAGTGGCATGCCATGGGGGGCTTCGTGGTAGCTGATCTAGCAGCACAGCACCTGGTGGTGGACTCTGTAGGGTTGGTTTGCCCGAAATAGGCTGACTTTGCAGTTGAAGTTGGGGTGCGGAGCCGTGCACCAGTGTCCGCTCCTATTTTTGGCATTCAAAAGCACCAAAATATCACGCGAACAGGCATTGTGAGCTGTGTAACCTCTGTAAGACGCTAATTGAGGCAGTGCTCCGTGTGTAGTGGCTCGCACCGTGCCCCTGTCAGGTGGCGACGGGCAGGCTGCAAACTTCAACTCTGTACCTCATGACTTTTCTCTAGCAGTCATGTGCATGGCGCTGTAGCGCTTGATATTAACTTATGCCTGGGGCATGTGCCCTGGCATTGCAAGGCTGCTGCACGGCATTTTTATTACGCCGCACCTACTTTTCCACCAGCTGCATAACAGCTGAAGTGCAAGTTGAAGTTGGGAAAAACGGGCGCCTGGGCACCATGACTGGCATGCAAAAGTATGCGAAGCACCAGGGAAGCGTACTAAACAGCAGCTGCACACATTGTGGCACTGTTAACCCTTTGCAATCGTGGTCTAAACACGAAAAGCGCGCTGCATTTCATTGACAGCGCACTGACTCTGGTCTGTTGCTGCCGCTGTGCTTGCTGTGTGCGGCTGTGTGTGTGAACAGTGCCCGGCCTGCGCCCGGGCCAGCAGACGGCAGTCGAAAACAGCGTGTGGGCGCCACCTGAGGACCCAGCCATAAGTGCGTTAAAAAGC
Organism: Ophiocytium majus; assembly: GCA_032358315.1. Taxonomy (NCBI): domain Eukaryota; class Xanthophyceae; order Mischococcales; family Ophiocytiaceae; genus Ophiocytium; species Ophiocytium majus. Next base: position 3,914 of record JAULBY010020299.1, on the reverse strand, counting down.
ATTTGCCTGTGTGCGCACCCGCCGCCCTGCCTCTGCTGCTTGGCACTGGTGCTGTCAGAAGAGATGTGTTGTTGCAACTACGCGTGCGATGCCGCGTGCAGGAGCGGGAAGCAGCACAATGGCACCTGCAGTGATGCCGTGTTGATGCGTGTACTGGCCATGGCACCACTTGAGCGTCAGCGTCGCTCACTTGCTCACCAAGGCTTTTGTTCCACATGCCATGGTTATGCTGTGAGCGTGCTGTACGCTTTCCTGTGTGATGTGCCTCGGAACTCGCGCACCACCCTATTCTTCTGGATGTTTTGTATTGTGCTAATAAGATGCACTGCCCTTGCCGTGTGCTCATCACCGCCGCCCTTTCGCCCCCCCATGCCTCTCTGCGCGCAGCTGATGCATTTCTGCAGTTCACGCGCAACCTGCTGCAGCAGACCTCGTACCCGCCACAGTGCCCAGAGGTAATGCGAGAAGACTTGAAGTTTGTGTGATGTTGAAGTCGCTGCATATATATATATATATAAGACGTGTCACCGCTGTGTAGGGCTGCGGCTGCGCCCATCGTGCTTGAGAAGTGCGCACTGCATGCAGAGCAGCAGCAGGAATGACAGATGCACAGTTCGCCCGCGTGACGATGCAAACATCACAATGGTGCTGCAACCGCGGTTTATTCATGCTTGTGCATTGCTGCTGATTTCTGCTGCTGTTGCTGCTGCTGCTGCTGCTGCTGCTGGTGGGGTGGTGGTGGTGGTGGCGGTGGCTGCGCGTCACAGGACCAAGGCTTCTCCTGGATGGATGGGAACGAGCTGGTGCCGTGCGAGGACGATGAGCAGGTGTGCACGCACATGAAAAGCCCTTTCTGCAGTGCCATTGCGTATGCGCCTGGAGGTGGTGTGTTTTCTTGTGTGCATCGCACGCACATAAGGCAGGTTGGTGCTCAGTATTATGGTGTCTCTCCAGTGATGGGCGTGAGCACTGCGACTCTTGGCAGCAACCTGACTATAACACGAAATGCTGGGCAGCTGCCCACAGCTTGGTGCGCTCCTGTGCTGTGATCAGGCCAGGGTATCTGGTGCTGGTGCTGAGCACGCTGCGTGACGCAATTGCACACAGCTGTGCTCAGCAGCTGCTACCGACTTCCCACTGCAGCGGCGGCAGCAGCAGTAGCGGGTGCAGAGCGGTGCTGACCGGCCTGGCGTGCCCCCCCCGGTGCTGTGTACAGTGCAATCGCGAGTTATTGCGGGGTGGTGCCACCACCCCAGCACCCCGCACTAAAGCAAAACCCGCACTAAATAAAATAGGGCGTTGTGTACTCTTCATATACCGGTATAATCATGTGGTCTTTGACAGGCCTCTGAACCCCGCATTAAAACTCATACCGCACTAAATCAGTGCAAACTCAATCGCGAGTGCACTGTACCGTTGCCGGTTTGTTCTGCTGAGCACAGGCCCTGCATGTGCTGTGGGCGCACGGCAACGACCTGCGCCTGGCGCAGTTTGTGGTGGCGACGCAGCTGGGCGTGGATGACGCGGACTGCCTCGCTGAGCAGGCGGCCCTCAAGAGCCCCATCAACCAGGTGCGCGCAACTTCAACTTCAACTAACTTCACCCTCAACAGTAACTGACGCGCCTCTGGCAGCAGTGTGTGGTATTGGGCAACGGTGGCAGCGTTTTGCGCGATGGCGACGCGTGGGCGTTGGTGTGTGGTGCGGACTATGTTTCAGGTGCTACTGTACCATAAGAATGCAGTTCTCTGGGTCAAAGCGGAGATCCGTTCAGCGTGTACTACGCAGTATGTGGTACAGTATGCATGTATCCATGTTGCACCTTGGCGCAGCAAACGAACACCTGAGGCTCGGCACTTACATACCTCTACTATTGAAGTACGTGACTGCTGTAATGACAAGCGTAGGCTCCCACTTCCAAGGCACTGGGCAGTAGCAGTTGCAGGCAGGCGTGTGTGTGTGAGCACATGCGTGTGTGTCAGGATATGCAAGGACTCACCGATGCATGTTCTTGGAAGCCATGGTGGAGCCAGGGATGGGTGACTGTCTGCAAGTTTGGCAGCTTCACGAGTTTCTTGGCTGCGCGCAGCTGTAGCTGCGTGAAAGCTGGCCTTGGATATTCTTCAGCTGTATGCAAATGCTGCCTGATAAGTCATTTTCTACCATTGGTGCTAGAGCGGGTCATGCTGTGGTGCAAGCACTGTTTGGCTGGCGCCCCCACTGCCACTTACTGCGGGCACCACCGTAGTAGTACTTGTGCCGTGCCGACCGACGGTAGCGCTCAGGGTGCACTTTGCCAGCTGGGCACCCAGGTCAGTGACGGTTTGGCACATGCAACACGCACAGTGCGTCAGCACCTGGGCATAACAGTTTTGATAAGGAACCCAAGTGTGTTGGTGCCCCAAGACTTGCTGGCCCGAGCGGCGTCGCTGCATGTCCCGGTCACACCGCTACCCGCACCTCCCGGTGGCAGAAAACCCTTCGCAAGCAGTCACCAGTTGGCATAGCCAAAGCCCACCCAAAAAGCTGGCTGCTACACTCACTTGCGCGCTGCCGCCGCATGCATCGCCCCTGCAGTTGACAGTGTGGCAGCGACTGTATCGGAAGCGCGGGCCTCCTCTGGGCCGCCTAGTGTGTGGGGTGAGTACCGCCGAGCAACGCAAATTGCAAGCCGCCGCTATGCTGCTGGTGCCTGCGCTTCTGCCACACGTGCTGCGCTTGCTTGCCGGCAAGAAGGTGTTGCTGGAACACTGATGTCATATGCGAGTTGCGCACTGGTTGCATGTGAACAATTTTACAGGCTTGTCCCCTGCAGCCTGCTGCTGTGCGCTTGAGCAACATTTTATGTGACGGGTCATAGCGTATACATTCGTAATCATTCGCCATACAACATGCATGGGATGTTCGCATGTAATGCATTCGCATGCATTTCTTTCTAAATGGACGCCGTATATCATGTGTTTGCGCGTACAAGTACACTGCATTTTCGATAGCGTATAAAATACGTACACTCATGTGTCTGTGAGCCATCACTACTACTGAAGCATTTTGCACATGCCTTTCATGTTTGCGCTTACCCTGGGCTGCGCGCATGCTGTGCTGGATCTCCGCAGGACCCCATATTCCCCGCCTACACGTACCCGTATGACCTGGTGAGTTGCCCCACTTGGCTGACGCCACCCAACCGCTCTGGTGCACATGCATTGCCAAGTCTCAAAAGCACCGCCCGCGCGTGTCTGCTCCTCTCTGTCTGTGCACACACCAGTCGCTCACACAGTGCCTTATGCAGAGTAACCAAGTACCTTGGCGCATTTGCATGCTCGGAGCCACGCACGGTGCACGCTTGCATGCATTGGCGCCGCGCGCCGCTATGGTTGTGCCAAAGTGGTCTCGCAAACCACACACCTATTTGTTTCTTCCGCAGTGCTTGCTCCATGTGCGTGCACTTCAGCCGAACTTGCACCTCTAACCTAGTGGCGGGTGCGGCTGGCATGATACGCGCGCCACCCGTCGCTGCCTGCACACCCCCCCTCGTCCAACCCCCCCCCCCCCCTGCATCTACACATTTCTTGTTAAATACTTCGAGTACTTCAAAGGTAGAGAGCGCCAATAGCGCCACACTGCGCAAACCCCTTCCACACACCGCCACCCCTCCCACAGGTGCGCCACTCTCCCCCTGGCATCGAGACTTCTGATGACGACACGCCCACCGGCACTCCCACCGCCGGCGGCTCCGCAGCCGCCGCCGCCATTGGCGCCTCAGCCAACGGCGCCGCCGCCGCCGCTGACGACACGGCTTCCGTCAGCAGCGCGGGCGGCGGCAGCGCGCGGCCGAATGGCATGCAGCGGTCTGGCTCGGGCGGGCTTGATGGGCCCCTGGCGGGGCACCCTAGCGCGGGCTATTGGGAGATGGTG
>JAULBY010020288.1:5800-18954 GCA_032358315.1 Ophiocytium majus | reverse complement strand
CCTGTGGGGTGATTTGTCCACCTGGTGAAAAGCACCAGACAGCCCCCACACCTACACGCGCCGGTCACTGTCCTTGATTGAGGGCTAGGGATGAGTCAGAGGACAACTACGTTGTACCAGCCCAAAATCGCACTCTGCAGCACGTAAACGAAGTAGGTCCAGCGTACTTGAAGTACGCCATAATATTTACTTCAAAGTAAGTTTACACAGCAGCTGCAGTCAGACGGTGGGAGTCGCCGGGGAGGGGCGGGTAGCACCCAGCCATGCACAGCAGGCTTGTGTGCGCAATCGGTGCTGCGCTCCAAGGTGGTGGCTGGTGCAATGGTTCAGTGAGGAGCCAGTCAGCCCGGCAAACAGCGGTGGCTGTCGCGGTGCAGGTGGGCGCCCTGAGCTCCCTGGCGTGTGTCACAACTGAGTATACATGTCAAATACTTTTGAAGTACGACACAACTACTACGTAGTACACAGCATAAGTACGAGGAGATGTTAATCACCCTGTCAAAAGTCATGGCAAGTTACATATACTTCGGAGTACCGGTACCGCAGTTGCATTATAAATAAGCCCTTCAGGTAGAAGGTTTTTGAAGGTAGAGGTGTTTCGATGCAACGGTGAAGGACCTGGCATTGCCTACCCCCCCCCATCGCACAACATTTCGACGGGACATTTTGCGTGTGCACACGATGACTTGTTCAATAGTGGTCAGGCAGCTCATAGCTTGAGCCCCACAAACACGCACTTCAACTACAGAAGTGCTGAAATGCATTGTTTGCTGCACAGTGTGCACACAATGAATTGTAGCGGAGCCCCACAAACGTACACCTCAACTACCCGAACTACAGCTACTTGAACTACTCCGTTTTTTTTTTGTGTAGGCAGTGGCGAGCGAACTGACCTGCTGCAATGCCCTGATGATGTAACTAAAGTTTTTGTGCTGAGCTACAATTTTCTGGTGCAGTGGCGGTGAAGTGACCTGCTGCAGCGCCATGATGATGTAACTACAATTTTCGTGCTGAAGTACAGTTTTCTTGTGGGGGCAGCGGCGAGTGAACTGACCTGCTGCAGCGCCATGATAAACGCACACTTCAACTACTTGAAGTATATTTTTTGCTATACAGTGTAGGCAGTAGCGAGGGCACTGACCTGCTGCAGCGCCACGATGGCCCCTGCGCGTGCCTCGAGCTTAGCGGTAGCGGCCTCCAGCTGCACAGCAGTGGGCCACGCGCACCAACACAGACACAGTGAGCGGCAGGGTTGTTGCTGATCACTTATTATCTATCACACATCTCGAAGTATACTTCGGTTATCGTGCACACGGTGCGCCTATACTCCACAACGTATATATATATATATATATATATATATATATATGGTATATATATATATATACCACTAGTAGTACATATGTATATAGTAGTATATCAAGTGTATGCTGCCGAGTAGAACATTTGCAAAGGCCCGCCAGAATGGACGTTCTTGTACGAAGCGCGTCTGTGGCGGGCAGGGCAGAGTGCTTGCGTGCACATCATTTAATTGTACACTTCGAAGAGGTTATGTCCCATACACTATGGTTTATGTATTTAAGTGAAGTACTGTATTCATGAGCTAGGGGAGGCGCGCCCACACAAAACGCGTGGTCCAAGGTGGTGTCACCGAACTCCTCTTACACGGAGTGGCATAGTGCAGAGCCACCGTACACACGGGAGCCTGAAAAAACCCCAGCTGCAGCAGCAGACTTCAAGGCTGGTTGATGTAAAGCGGCCTCGAGCCACAGCAGCACCGCCAACTGTCAGGAGTGCACTGCACTGTGAAAGAAGCCTGAAAAACCAAGACACTGCGGGGCCTGGAGCAACAATGCCAGGCTGAAGCCTGTGGGGTGATTTGTCCACCTGGTCAAGACACCAGACAGCCCCCACACCTACACGCGCCGCTCAGTGTCCTGTGTGCCGGCGCGCTGCTGCCACCTTGGGGGGAGGGAGGGAGGGGGCACCGCACACCGAGCATTAAGTGCCCCCCGCACACATGCGAGGCGGCTCAACTTCAACTAACAACTTCAACATTTTCCTTACAACTTCAACAACATACCTGCGCCTGCACACTCTGCAGGTCGGCATCCGCCGCACAGGCCCTCTCAAGCAGGTCAGCCTCCACACCCTCGAGCTGCGTCACGCGTGCCCTGAGCTGCTGAGCAAGCGCCTCAAGCTGCTCAGCAGCTGCGCACCGCTCCGCCGCCGCGGCCACCGCCTCCGACAGCTGTGCACCGCAGCAGTGCATGCAGTGCAGTGCAGTACAGCGCACTCGCAATTTAGTGCGCTTGATTTAGTGCGGTATGCGGCTCAGTGCGGGTTCCAGAGGCCTGTCACAGACTGCATGATTGCGTATTGCCGCCTCTGACAGCTGCGGACCGCAGCAGTGTCTGTAGTGCAGCGAGGCATCGGAAGTGCACTGTGGGGGCAGTATATAAATATATTCATATATATATATAAATTAATAAAAAAATAAAAAAGGTGATTCAATTTAACTCTGCTCAGGGCGTGGAAAGCCCTGCGCACACGGCAAGCGTGGGGTACATACAAAAACATGTACATGCGCACCAGTATCAACTGAGGTAAACACTGTGTACTCGGAATTCAGCACACTTTGATTTAGTGCGGTATACAGTTGAGTGCGGGGTCCAGAGACCCGTCACAGACCGGATGGCGGGCATCTGGCACGGCCACGCGCGTGCTGGCATGCATGGCATGGGACCTTTCACTCCCACAAATGCAAATAAATACAGCACTTATTTAGAAAGTATTTCAGTACAACTACTCGTAGTGGTTCTCATGTTGGTAAGTGCACCTGCTGCTGCGTGTCCGCCAGCTCCTGTGACAGCTGCGCCACAACACGTAAGTAAAGCAGATATTACTACAGTTACTGCACCAGCATAAACTGAAGACAGTACCCCTTAGCAGTGGTTCCCATGTGGTTAACTGCAACTACTGCTGCGTGTCCGCCAGCTCCTGTGTGATAGTTGCACCGCGTAGGAAATAAAGTACATGTAGATACTTCAGAAGTATTAATTACCACTAGTAGTATCACAGTAAGCATGTGCGCCAGTATAAACCTAAGTAGATGCTACTAATGGTGGTGGTCGTTAACTGTACCTGCTGCTGTGTGTCCGCCAGGTCCTGTGACAGCTGCGCGGCGCGGGTGTCACCGGCCGCCACCTGCTGCTGTGTCGCGCTCAGCAGCGACTGCAGCTCGTCAGCGCGCGCGCCCGCCAGGGATGCCTGCAATTGTTGCGGCGGCAGCAACACACGGGGTGATGTTATGACGAGAATGGACAGCCACCTGCGTGCTGGTGGTGGTGTAAATGAGGCATACTTCATAAGTATAGCCTCATACATGTATGACATGCGCATGCATACGCTGTGGATGCGCACCGCTGCTGAAGTATGAGCGTGTGCAGTGTGCAATGCCATGCCTACGTGCATATATGTGAAAGAAACCAAAAAGGTGACTGAGCCCAGGTACTCCCGTGGCTGGGGCAGAAAGCCTGGCCGAAGCCTGTGTGGTGATCTATCCACTTGGTCAGAACCAGTGGCCAACACCCTACACACGCCGGTGAGTACGCCTAAGGGCTAGGTGTAGTACTATTGGTAGTAGTACTAAAACATAGGAGTACATACAGTATGTGTATACATGTGTATATATATACGGGTGTATACTCACACATAAAGCACCTGTTCCCGGGCGGTTTCCAGCTCGATGCCATTTTTTTTTTGCCGTGTTGTAATGTACCAGCATAGGTATACCTTTGTTTACAAATATTTGAACATACATATATTTCTGAAGTACATTTTCTTCAGAAGCATACATGTATGCATACATACTGTACTTCTGGAATGTATGCATGTATACATACATACTTCAAAGCATTCTTCTGAGTATGCGAAGCACTACGTAATACATAGTATGTATAGCACCTGTTTGCGGGCGGTTTCCAGCTCGTCGCCCAGCTCCAAGCACTGCTCCTTCATCGCAGACACTGCACAAAGCCACGCCTACATGCACATCTGTGTACTACTACTGCTAGCAGCACTATAATAAGGAGTGCATGTCAGTACATGTGTATACTTCGGAAGTGTACGCACCTGTTTGTGGGCGGTTTCCAGCTCGTCTCCCAGCTCCATGCACTGCTCCTCCATCGCAGACACCGCATCTCGCAGAACAGCGGCCTAAAAAGGCACAAGCGGCAGCAGCGGCAAGGTATACAGCAGCCGCAGCTCAGTGTGTTCAGCCCAGCAGTTACACTTCAACTTCAACAACAACTTGAAATTATGACGCAGCAGTGGCAAAGTACACAGCAGCTGCCGCTCGGTGAGTACACGTGGCAGCACCGCCTCGGGCTTAGCACAGCAGCAGCAACCACCAGCAAACAATTGCTGCAACAACACTACAACGCGGCCAGCAGCGGCAAGGCAAACAGCAGCTGCCGCTGGGTGTATCCACACGGTCACCCGACAGCAGCCAGCAACAACTACTTCAGCCTTCAACAACAGGCTCTGCAAAGTTGAAGTAAATGACCCCGGTGGGAGGGGGGGGCTGCGCATCTGTAGCGGGCGCGCCGCCATGACCAACACTCACCTCACTGGCAAACTGTGCCTGCTGCTGAGTCCGTGCCGCCACCTCTGCCTCCAGCTCGGCGCGCAGCGACAGAGACGCCGCCTCGCCTTCGGCCAGCCGCGCCTGGGCGTCCGCCACCTGGGGCGAGCAAACAGAAGAATTTGCAAGCACAGCTTCAATTAAGCTTCAACAAGCTCAACAAGTATGTTTGGCTGCTGAGCACAACCACCGACCGTGGCCAGCCGCGCGTGCGCGTCCGCCACCTGGGGCGAGCAAACAGCAGAGTATGCAAGCACATCTTCAACAACACATGCCACAAGCATGTGTTTGGCTGCTAAGCACAACCGACTGACCGCGGTCAGCTGTGCCTGCGTGTATTATTTAACTTCTGAGAAGGCGGCGCAGCTACGCATGCAGCGGAGCTTGCGGCATGAGCCACACTGCACCTGAGCTGCAGCCCCGCAGGAGCTACAACTTCAATTGTGAAGTAACAGGCAGCGCACCTGCCCCTGCAGCGCTGCACCTCGCTGCTCCATGGCGACTACACTTCCGCCCTCCACACGCAGGTGGCCCATGCGCTGTGCCCCAATTTCAACCTAGCATGGGCTTCAACTTCAACTGTCACTGAAGGCAAGGTACAACTTCAACTGTGTAAGTTAGAGAGCAATGCGCGCCTGCTACCGCAGCGCCGCCGCCCCGCTGCTCCGCGCCGCCCGCGCTTGCGACATGCACCTGGCCCGGACACTGTGCCTCAACATCTACTCAGCACAAACCGCAACTTCAACTGTCATGTCAAGCTGCAACTTCGGGTGTGAAGGTAAAGGGTGGCGCACCTGCGCCTGCAGCGCCGCAGCCCGCTGCTCCGCGGCGGCCGCGCTCGCGACGTGCGCCTCGCCCGCTGCCTGTGCCTCGCGCAGCTGACCTTGAAGCTGTGCCAGCGCTGCAGACGCTGCAAGCGCCGCCTCCGCCGCCTGTGCTGCAAGCGCCTGTTGCGCTGCCTCGTGCGCCTGTAGGCAGGAGGCACACAGCCCGGGCGGCGGGGTAGCAACACTGCGTGGCCTGAGTACTGCTCTGTGTGCGGTCTGATGCTGTTGCGGGTGCTCGCATGGATGGGGGGGGGTGTCGTGTGGCTTGCGCAGGCGCGTGCGTGCGGGCAGTTTTTTTGGGGGAAATTGAAGTTGCAGCCTCGGGCGGCCACTTCGGAATGAGGCAGCAGTGCCTCACACCACTGTTGCGTGTGTACGCACGTGCATGTACACGGCAGTCTCTGGCCGTTCACGCTGGCATGCATGACAGCCCATGTACATACATGGACATTATGTACAGGAAGCGGTCAAGTATTGTTGCTGGCTTGTTTTTTTTGGGGGAAATTGATGCATAAGACCCCCCCCGAACGAGACCTCCTGAATGTAGTGGACTAGGGATGTATGGCTGCAACACCCGAGGTTACCTACACATGGGGGGGGGGGGCGGCAGATCCAGCACGCCACCTCAGGAACAGGCTGGTGGGCGTTGGTTGCTGTACCTGCACTGCTGCTGCGCGCCCTCTGCAGCTGCCACCACCGCCCACAGCGCTGCCGCTGCCGCGGGGTGACTCTAGCATTTATCATAGCCGGCGATACAAAGAAACGCGGGAGATAAATCACTTTGGGACGCACCCAACAAACCATTAAAATGTTCAGAGCCGGGCGAGTACTTCAGAACGAGACGGTACCGGCACCCCCGCCGCGTGCGCCTGCTGCAGCTGCAGCAACTCCGCCGCCACTGCCGCACGGGCGCCCTTCAAGGCCGCTGCCTCCACCCACAGCGCTGCCGCCGCGGCGGAGTGACTTTCACAGTTGTTGTAGCTGGCGATACAAATCACCGCGGGGGATAATAGTACTTCGCGAGGCACCCAAATGAACTACTAAAATGTTCAGCCCCGTGCGAGTACTTCGGAAGAAGACGTACCTGCACCGCCGCCGTGTGCACCTGCTGCAGCTGCTGCAGCTCCGTCGCCACCGCCTGGCGGGCGCCCTCCGCAGCTGCCACCTCCGCCCGCAGTGCCGCCTCTGTGGCGGAGTGGGTGGCCGCCGCCGCCGCGGCCTCGCTCTGCAGCTGCGAGAGGGCGGCCTGCTGCTGGGCGCACATGCTGGAGGAGGCGTCCAGTGCCGCGCGCAGCTGCTGGGCCTGCGTGGGGGTGGGCAGGCAACATTGTCAGTTATATGTGTAACAGATGTCAGTTACATGTGTAACAGATGTCAGTTACATGTGTGACTGTTTCTGCCGGGCGCACAGGTTGGAGGAGGCGTCCCGTGCCGCGCGCAGCTGCTGGGCCTGAGTGGGGAGGGCAGGCGGAGCGGTCGGTTGCGTGTGTAACTGTTTCGTAATAACCCACGTGGTATGTGTGCATAAGGCACTGCATTCATAATGTGGAGCAGGCGTGCAGGGACGCACGCAGCTGATGGGCCCGCGAGGGGGAGGGCAGGCGACGTGGTCAGTTACGTGTTTAACTGTTTGTGAGACCTGGGTAGGTGCGAAAGGCGGCGCACGCGTGCGAGAAAGTGTGTACTACTTGGCGTGCGCCGTCCAGGGCCGGGCAGGCAACAACTGGTCGGTTACACGTGGAACTGTTTTAATGGGACTATAAACCCTGTCAGTACTTTCTACCGGTAGAGGTGCTAGCACCCTTGTAGGCATGGGCCAGGGCGCATCACGTGGTTTTGTCCAAAGCGCAGCGTACGGCTTTTGCTGCGCGCATGCGGGGCACGACTACCTCGTGATATTTTTTTGCGAAAGAAACCTAAAAGGCTGCTAAGCCCAGATACTGCCGTGGCTGGGGCGAAATGCCAGGCCCAAGCCTGTGGGGTGGTTTGTCCACCTGGTGAAAAGCACCAGACAGCGCCTTTGTGTGTGTGTGCTTGTAAATTCTTCGCCCACCATCATGAGCGACCAAGAGCAGCAGGTACTGCTAGCAGGCGCGCCTGAGCCGCCGGGAGGCTAGCGCCTGAGCCGCCGGGAGGCTAGGGCCTGACCTGCCAGGGCAGGTCGAATGTGTGTGGCAGTGCGGCAGGCAGAACTTTGCGCAGGCTGTGCGTCTCTCTTGCACGTGCTTACCGTCTTGTTCCCAATTAGTTGCGCGGGCGGACGGTCTGGGAGGTTGTAATGTAGTGTTGCTGGAATCGTTTTTGATCCAGGCTTGCTCCGTAGCGCAATTTCAACACAACCTGATAGTACTTGTGACATCTTCCTTTTACACTCAGCACAGCAGGGCGTCACAGATGTCAAGGCTTTGTAGGCTGCTGTACACATCTGCAGCGGGTATGATGGCATTACCGTTGACTGTAATGTCCAGAAACTGCGATTCCAGCGACCCCTATCGTTTACGAGTAAATGGGACGGGCAGGTTACATTGGGAGCCACCCAAACAAATACACAGGGAGTGTACCCCATCATTTGCTATAGCTGACCACGCCAAACATTGTGCGGCGTCAAGTTGCTTTGGAATACGCCCAACATATCATTTGAAGTTTCAGCCGCGGCGATTACTTCAACAAGCGGTAGGCTTACCTCTGCCTGCGCCTGGTGCAGCTGGGCGGAGAGCTGTGCGTGCTGCGCCGCCGCGTCGGCGCAAGCCGTGCTGAGCTCGGCATCCAGCTCCTCCACACGCCTGAGGCACGCAAAGCCGAAAAAGGGGCGACACGCACACAATATTGGTGTTACTTCTGAAGTACTATCGATAAATATACATGTGATGTACTAGTAGTATTTACGTACATCAAAGTACTGTATTATATTAGATGTGTACCTATATGGTACATCATGTGTATGTATACCACTTATACATTATACTAAATGTCCCAGTAATTGTTACACCAATGTAGCCACATGTACACACACATTAGAAAATAATATGGCACGGCAGTAGATGGGCTGAGCTCAGCGTCCAGCTCCTCCACACGCCCGAGGCGCACAAAGCCAAAAAGGGGGCCACAGGGGGGAGGGGAGGGTAGAGGAAAAACGAGCCAACAGAGGGCGCGTGTGTGGTGTTTTGGGTCTTACCCGCGCTGCTGAAGGCGACCTGCTCCATGCCAACTTCAACATCAAAATTCAACTTACACCGTGGAATACCGCACACAAACGCCAGCTGAACCACATGCCGCAATAAGTAACTATTGCCTCTAGGTACCAACTATGGCTGGCTAACAGTTTTGGTCTCACCCGCTGCTGAAGGCGACCTGCTCCGTGAGGGTGTCGCAGTCGTCTTGCAGCGCGGACAGCTTGCTCTCGAGCTCCTGCGCAGACGCCACCACGGCGGAGAGCGGGGCAGGAGCGCTCACCCGATCAGTGTGTGCACACGCACAGAGAAGCCTCATACAATTGGCCCACAGGGTTGTGTGGAATGCGAAGGAGAGGTAAGCTCTACCAGTGCCGGTGCACGGCTGTGTCGGTGAACCACTTGCAGGCATATGAGTAGTTGTTGCAGCAGATGCTGACACGTGTGGCTATGTGGCTACTGCGGCAGGCGCCAATACGCCAGCATGACAGCTGGCTGCTGCTGGTGAGTTGTGATGGTGGCAGCGCTGCTGCGGCTGTCCGGTGCACGTCTGTTGCCGCACTGATTAATGAGCGCTGATGACACCTGAAGACGAAATGTATGTCGGTGGCCGGACTGGCCGGGTCTATCACCAAAACCGTTTCAAAACTGTTACAAAACCGTTCCGTTTGTGTTGCACGCACAAGGTGTGGGGGTCGTCTGGTGTTTGACCAGGTGGGCAAACCACTGCACGGGCTTTGGCATTTTATTTTGCCCCAGCCATGGCGGTATCTGGGTTTAGCAACCTTTTAGGTTTTCCACTTCGACTACTACTTCCAATAGCGTTACTTAAAGTGCTACTTCAATTGCTGTTACAGAGAGCATCCCCTTGATGCAGCCATGGGCAGCATCTCGGTTGCTAAGTACTTCTTGCCGGTCCAACTACTGTTGTTGGAGCCAAACAATGGGGCGCGCGAGCTTACTCTAGGAGGCCCTCAAGCAATTTTCAACTACCTTGGCGACCATCGTTGCCGACAACGGGGGGGGGGGGCAAGTACTTTTGGAATAAAGAGTGCCAATAGCTGACGCGAACAGCTACCGGAACTCGGGCACTAGACAATACCGTATTTTAAAGTGTGTGCACGCACGTGGAAGTGTGAAGAGGTTGTTGCCATCAGTAAACACACCTGCGCGTTGACGGCGGCAGAGTCGAGTGTCGCCTGCAGGGCCGTCCTCTCCCTTTCAGCGGCAGCCAGGGCCGTAGTGTGCGCGTTGCGCTGCTGCTGCAGCTCCGCCTGCACAGAGTCCAGCTCCTGGCAGCACGCGGATCCACAAGTTGAAGTTGAAGTTGAAGTCAGACGCGCAAGGCAACCGTGGCCGCACCGGCGGCGTGCCCAGCAGTAACATCGGCGGCAGCGGCAGTAACATCGGCGTCAGCGGCAATGGCAGCAGCAGCGACGGCGTCAGCAGCAGCAATTGCAGCGTCGGCGGTGGCACAGGTAGCAGCAGCGGTGTCGGTGGCGGCAGTGTTACCATGATACAACAGATACCTCTGAAGTATACTGGATGTGTGTAATGTGTACATACATGCGCGTCGAAGCATATAATCATAAATACACACACAAGAACTCACCCAGTCATGCGCCTACTTGTCGCTCCTCGAGCTCATGTGCACGATACAATATATTACAACATTGCAGTACATACACTGTGTGACGGCGTGTGTGTACATAAATGTGCTTCGAGCATGTGCGCAATAACTTACCCGGTCGAGCGCCTTCTCCCCCCGGTCAGCCGCTCCTCGAGCTCCCTCTCGTGCGCCTCCTCCTGCTATATACTATTGTAACACGTGTACATACATGCAAACAATACAATAAACTGCAGTATAGTAGTATGCATACGGTGTGTATTTACACTCCAAGTATGCACACAATGACTTACCCGGTCGAGCGCCTGCTTGTCGGCCAGCCGGTCCTCGAGCTCCCGCTCGTGCGCCTCCTCCTGCTACATACACGTATATACATGTAAACATTACAATAAACTACAGTACAGTAATATTATACTTTGAAGTACACAAGTATACTACATGTGCTCATGAATTTACTCCAAGTACTACTAGCAGTATGTACACAGCAACTTACCCGGTCCAGGGCCTGCTTGTCGGCCAGCCGCTCCTCGAGCTCCCTCTCATGCGCCTCCTCCTGCTGCCGCATCTGTGCCTCCAGCGCGGCGGCCTCGGCGGTGGCGCGCTCCTGCTCAGCGCACCGCAACAACACGAGACACGCACTTGCAGTAAGTAAATGGCTGCTCGCATAACACATTTATAAATGAGGCTCCCCCCACTGCAACACAACAAAGCACGCACATGCAAGTAAATAAATAGGTGCTCACACATAGTGTACACTTACTTTTTTTACATGAGGCATTGCCTGGGCGCTGCTTCCAGTTTGAACTGGACTTGAAGTTGCAAATGGGGCCCTTGTACTTTCCTTTCCTTTCCTGCGCCTTTTCTTTCCCGCACTGCAGTCTGCAGGGCCGTCCTGTGGCCCACTGTCCCAGCCTGCGCGTGCGCGTGCAGCTGTACAAAGCGAGCACCGCTGCCCGCGCGCCCCCACCATAACCTCCCCAATCTATGGCTACACAAGCTGGTGCAAAATGCACTTGCCTTCTCAGCCTTGAAAGCCGGCCGCCACTGCTCGATGATGACATCCGAAAACTCCCCAGTCAATGGCTCACAAGCTGATGCAAGCAAACTGCACTTGCCTTTCAGCCTTGAGACCGCCTGCCCCTGCTCGGTGATAAAAACTCCCCTGCCAATAGCTACACGAGCTGATGCAAAATTCACTTGCCTCTCAGCCTTGAGACCGCCTGCCCCTGCTCGATGACCCAATCTATGGCTACACAAGCTGGTGCAACATGTACTTGCCTTTTCAGCCTTGAAGGCCGCCTCTCCCTGCTTGATGGTCTCCTGAGCACGCTCGAGCTCGTCCTCTATCGCATCCGCCTCCGCCGCCGCCTGCATGCCAAGGCAAAAACATGATAAGCACAAAAAAATCACAAGGCCATTCTACGCCTTAGCGTCCCTCGCCCTCAGGCGCGCTGAATTCACACATACCACAAAAACACACGTCATAAAAATAGTGACGGGTCACGGCGTGTAACGTATTTCTACGTCACAAAAAATATGGCGTATTTCTACGTCCAAAAACGCGATACACGGTGTTTTTGCCATATGAATACGCTCATCTGCATACGTTATACGGCGTATAATGCGAAAGTTATACGCTGTGAGCCACCACTACATATGAAGTACATGTGCATGCGCGTACACCCATTCATCGGGCATCAGCCTTGTCAGAAAATGTATTTACAGCATGCTCGCCCGCCACCTGCAGGTGCGGCACAAAAATGCCAAGCACACGGCAACAGAAAAAGTAAAATAACAAGGCACTTGCACCCCCCAGCATCCTTCGCCCTCAGGCTTGCGGAGCTCATACATGCCACAAGCACACACTTCATCACAAACACGTGCCTATAGACGTGCACATACATGTCTACTCGGCCGCCGCCTGCAGGGTCAGCAGAAGAATGGCACGCACACGCACAGAAATCAGAAGGGAAACCTTCCCGGTTCCATCCACAGTTCATACTTTCAGCAACGGCACCCCATGCGCGCACCTGTCGCGTGCGTGAGCAGCACGCCAGTGTCCTTGATGGCCATATACTTCAAAGTATACACTAGTGCCAGCATACACACAGTACTTATTGTCAGCAACACACCTGCCGTGCGCGTGCGAGCAGCACGCCGTCTTCCTTGATGGCCAGCTGTCTAGTCTACTTCACAAACTACGTTGTCAGTAAGAGGACCTCACGTTTGTCAGTGACGCGAGCAGCGCGCCGTTGTCCTCTACATGCACATAATGCCAGCAACATGAAGTCATGTGGACACCTGTCGCGCGCGCGTGAGCAGCACGCCATCGTCCTTGGCGGCCATACATACAGTACCGCACGCGCGTGAGCAGCACGCCGTTGTCCTTGATGGTCATATGCTTCTGAAGTATATACTCGCAGTATACTAGCAGTATACTAGTAGCAGCATACATACAGTACTCATTGTCAGCAGCACACCTGCCGCGCACGCGTGAGCAGCACGCCGTTGTCCTTGATGGCCGTGGCCAGCTGCACGCGCAGGGCCGCCGCCTCGCTGCCGCCGCGGTCCTCGGCAGCCGCAACCTCCCGCTCCGCGCTGAGCGTCTCAATCTGCGCAGGCACAGTTAGAATTTCAACAGGGGCACTATATTATCATTGATGATACTTTTTGTATGACAACATTGACAATGCAGCCTCTCGCTGCGCGCTGAGCGTCTCAATCTGCGCAGGCACGGTCAGCGGCGGTAGCGGCACATCACGGGTTAACCTGAGATATTTTTGGGGGCAATACTATCGAGAAGGGGACTGAAATGTATTTCTGAAGGATAATACTACTGCAGCATGATTTATCATTTACCTTACAAAGCCTATTTTCTTCCCCCT
>JAULBY010020277.1:0-18955 GCA_032358315.1 Ophiocytium majus | reverse complement strand
TTTGCCGGGGTTCTTAGGTTTGAACCATCCTTTGTAATTGTTGCCAAATGTCATATAAATATGTAGTATAATTCCACGGGAATCCCTAAATGGCTCTATTTAACCTAACAGATATCACATTTAATGGCGGTAAAGGCGCAACCGGCCCATTAAGTGCATTAGCAACAACAAAATTTGGAATCAATACTTACAAATATCCAACTGATTTGGGTAGCATTGACAAAGCGCATTATGTTGTTATTAATATCAATGAGCAAGCTAGGACACAATTTCCTGGTACAAGAGATTATAGTGCTAAACCAACTATTGTTAGTAACTATGAAAAGACTGGAGTTTCAGCTCAAGGTGTTGGATTAGTATCAACTAATTTTGGAAAAGAACTTGGTGCAGTTGGTTCAGAATTACTTGGTAAGGCAGCAGGTTTTTTAAATTCAGTCGGAACTGGACCAAATGCTACTTTTGGTGGAAATGGCACTCTCGACCAGACAGTCCAAGTATTAGCTTCTGGTACTGCTGGTGGATTAGAGTTTGCTCAACAATCAGTTTCTAATCTATTTAAAAATCCTCAATTTACAAGAACGGTAAGACGAATTACCGATACAGTTTGTTTGTATATGCCTGATACATTGGCATTTTCATACAACCAATCTTATGACACTCCAAATATTGGTGGCACACCTGTTGCAGCTTTAATGGCAGGCGGTGCTTCAACTGTTGATGCTTTCAATGCAAATAAAAATAATCCAAGAGGATTAGCAAATGCGTTAGGTAAGAATCTATCACCATTTATTGCCAGTATGTTGATGAATACAACTGGAACAGGCAAAACAATTTTTGCGGCTTCTACTGGTGTTGTTCAAAACCCTATGTTAGAAATTCTGTATTCCTCACCAGCATTTAGAACATTTAGATTTGACTTCATGTTATATCCTCGTTCAGAGAAAGAAGCATTAGAAGTTCAAAACATTATTGACAGGTTGCGTTTTCACCAAGCACCAGAAGTTCTCAAACAAGGCAATGGTTTCTTTTTAGTTCCGCCTTCGGAATTTGATATCACATTCATGTATAATGGAAAAGAGAATCCTAACATTCCAAAAATTTCAACTTGCGTATTAGAAAGTATTGATACAGATTATTCGCCAGGTGGTCCGTTTTCTGCGTATGAAGTTCCTGGTCAAACTGCTCCAGCAAAAGGTGGAACAGGTATGCCAGTTGGTATTCGTTTGTCATTACAATTTAAAGAAACAGAAATTATCACAAAGTCTAGTCCTCTACTTAATGCACAAAGAGGTAATGCTGGTGATGTTCAACGACTTGGTGGTGGAGATATTAATGACCCTAACAGCGATTACAATACCGGCCAAAATGGATGGGGTAATTACGGAGAATAATTATGGCAAAATATTTTAATTACTTTCCAAAAACAATCTATTCACCTGAAGATGCAGGCGATGGTTATGGTGTTGACTATGTAACCAATATCACATCACGCTTTGGATTTGAAACAGCATTTAAAGACAATACTTCAGTTTATTACAAATACGACATTCAAGATAGCGATACGCCAGAGATTATTGCTGATAAGATGTATGGTTCATCAGAAAAACATTGGGTTATATTAATGCTTAATGACATTGTTGACCCACAATTTGATTGGCCTTTAGACCAAAGAACAATTAATCTTTTTATAAATGAAAAATATTCTGCAAACGCTTCTGTTGGCCAAACAGGTATTGCTTGGGCACAATCAAATACACATTCTTATTATAAGATTGAAAAGAGAACCACAATATCAACTGGTACATACCTAGAAAGTAAAATACAATTGGATGCTAATACATATGCTAACACAATTGTTTCTACGGATACAAAAACTTTAAAAGATGGAAGTACCATTAAAATTGATGTTACCAAAGAAACAAAATCTTATTATGATTATGAAGTTGAAACTAATGAAGCTAAAAGAACCATCAACATTTTAAAACCAGAATTTGTACCTGCTGTTGAATCTGAATTGAAAAAAGTATTTAATTATAATAGAATATGACACTTGAAGTAACACAATCAACGCAATTTGTAATACGAAATTTATCAATCGTATCTAAAGTTGGCACGTTTGAAATTAGTTCAATGTTTGATGAGCTTAATATCTTTGATAGCGTAATGATGCCATGTATGTCTGGAAACATTCTTATTAGAGATGCTATTGGTTTATCTAAAAGGTTATTGTTTGACGGCAGTGAATATTTAAATGTTAATATTGGTAAAGATTTGGAAAATAATGTAACTGCAATCAATAGAACATTCCGAATCTACAAACAATCAGATAGAACAAATGTCAACCAATCTTCTGAAATGTATGTTTTACATTTTGTATCCGAAGAATTAATCTATTCAAAACAACAGAAGGTTAATCAAGTATTTTCTGGTAATTACCATAATGCGGCCACAACTATACTTGACCGATATTTAAAAGTTAAACAGAAATTAGGAAAAGTTGGAGTAATTGAACCATCTAAGGGTGTGCATAATTATATTATTCCAAGTATCTCACCATTTGAAGCTTTAAATTGGTTGGCACAAAGAGCAATCAATAAAGAAGGTTTGCCAAATTACTTATTTTTTCAGAATAAATTAGGATACAATTTTGTTTCATTGTCCACATTATTGAAACAAGACTCATTATTTGATGTTAATTTTAGTGCTAAAAATTTAAATTCTTCATTAGCTAATGAGATTGTTGGTGCTCGTGATGTTAGAACTTCACAACAACATAATTTAATTGAGAATATTGAAGATGGTGTTTATGCTGGTAAATTTATTGGATTTGATCCATTAATGCGTAAGGTTCAATTTAAAGATATTAGTTATTTGGATTGGTATTCAAAAGGCACTCATGCAAATTATAATCCAAGTGTAAATACATCCAAGAACCGTGAAAATTTAGATGGATCTCAAATGTTTGGTTCAAAGATTAGTCTTTACCCTTTCCAATCAACTAGAGCAACTAATGCTTACACTAAAGAAAATGATCCAACAACAGCTAACATTTACGATGATACAGATAACTATGTATTTCAAAGAAAAGCAATTCTGAGAAACTTAATGCAGACAAAAGTCCAAATGACTTTGCCTGGTAACTTTGGAGTATCATCTGGTTTTAATTTATTTCTTAAAATGCCAAATAGAGCAGCTGATGATGGTTCTGAAGATTATGACCCAACATTATATGGAAAATACCTAATTATTGGAACAAGACATATGATTAAGTATGATAAACACGAAACCATTGTTGAAGTGGTGACAGATTCAAGTAACAAACAATTTATTTCAGGAAATAATAGTGATACTAGAGGAGCTAATGCTCAATAATGTATAATAAGAATTTTGCTGGCCTGAATGGTTACATTTGGTGGACTGGTGTAGTAGAAGATAGAAAAGACCCATTAAAGACTGGTCGTGTCCGTGTTCGTATTATTGGATGGCATCCTGAAACTTTAACTGAATTACCTACTGAAAAACTTCCTTGGGCTATTGTTTTATTGCCAACAAATGGTGCGAAAGCGTTTTCTGGACCAAAAGAAGGTGATTGGGTTCATGGACATTTTCTTGATGGTGAATCAGCGCAACAACCAGTTGTCGTTGGTGTTTATCCTGGAATGGTTTCTCAGAAAACAAAAACAGCGATTTCACCAGCAGCAGATTTAAATACTAAACCTGCTACAGGATTTGTTGACACAAGAACCGCAGCACAAGTTAAGGCTGCACCAAAACCGCCATCTTACTCTTTAGAGGGTGAATTAGGTAAACCAAATACTCCTAGATTAGCTCAAGGTGTGGTAACTGGAACTGGTGTAGAAGATTCAAATAAAAAACTTGAACACGTTTGCGACTTTATTTCTGAAATGCAAAAGAATATTAATTTGAAGAAATATACCAAGGCTATTGCTAATAAGATTCGTGAAGCCATTCGTGCCATTATGAGAGCATTGGGTATAAGTGATGCAACAGGACAATACTCTTGGTTAATTGATAAATTAAAATCATTTGCTAGAGAAGCAAAACGAATTCAGAAAGAGATTATTCAACCAATTATTGATTTTGAAAAATATGTATTGGCCTATATTACAAAGTTGAGAGCAATCATTACATGGATTTTGAGTTTGCCTGCAAGACTATTGGCAATTCTACAAGATTGTTTACAAAGACTTTTGAAATTAATTGCAAATATTTTTTCTGATATTGGTGCCGGATTTTCTGAAGGACTATCAGATGGTGGGTTTCAAGAAGTTATTGATGCCGCTAAAGAAGCTGCAGGTGCGGCCGTAGATACGGTCAAAGCGGCTTCAACCGCTGTAGCTGGAGCTGCCGTCATTACTGTGTCTGCAACGGCAGGATTATTAATTCCTGCTAATGCTGCTGAACTTGACCAAGCAAATGCAACTATCGCAGCTTATGAGAAAACTGTTCCATCAACTGCTGATGCTACACCTGCACCACAAGAACAAAATAAGAATACACCTTAATTATGGCAACTAATCCGTCAAATAACTTATGGACTGAACCAGAATCAGCAGCTAATGCTGACCATCAACCGGTTTATCCATATAATGATGTAACACAAACTGAATCAGGTCATCTATTTGAATTAGATGATACGCCTACCCGTGAGCGTGTTCGTTTACAACACCGTTCAGGTACATTTTTTGAAATGCATCCAAATGGTGATGAGGTGCATAAAGTTTATGGTGATGGTTATGAAATCGTTATCAAAAACAAAAATGTTTTAATTAAAGGCACCTGCAACATCACAATCAACGGCGATGCTAATATGCACGTTCTTGGTAACCACAATGTTCAAGTGGATGGTGATTATAATCTACAAGTTGCTGGGAAATTAAATCAGAGAATTGTTGGAGATGTTTCTTTATCTAGTGATAACGACATATCAATTACTGCAAATGAAAACTTTGGTGGTTCATTAAGACTTGCAGCTTCAGACCACTTATACTTAGCTTCAGACTTGGTTGTTGGCGGTTCAATTAGTGCCGATATTATTAATGCTGAAACTCGTGTAAATGCTGGTACTGGTGTTTATGCTGGGCCATTGGGATTTGTATCAGGCCTTGGTGGATTATCTTTAGGTGTTCCTTCGCCTGCAACACCAATTGCTGTGCCTGGTTGTATCAATACTGTTGGTGCAATCACATCACTTGCTTCTGTTAACGCACCAATCGCTAACTTTGCATTGGCAAACTGTGGTATTATGGATGCAGTTCTTATGACTGATGTTATAAACAGCACAATATATAATTATCATATACATCCATCTCCAAAGGGTCCAACTGGTCCCCCAATGACACAATTTTTTGGAATTTAAATTATGACAACAGTTGCTAATTCAACAGGCGTATTTGCCACACTTCAATATAATTTTGATGACCCTAATGGTGCGGTACAGACTTTTTCTGCAAATACACAAGCACACTTAAACACAATGCCTGCCTTCATTGAAAGTTGGCAGGCTCAAGACATTGCAAATAATGATGTTGGTGGTTATTTTCAGAATCCAGTCAATGCATATGTAAATACCATTATTACATACTCAACATCAATAAGAGCTAATGCTAACGCAGCTATTGCTGCTAATTCGGTTATTAGTGGATTGGATAATATTCTGAATGTGGCTAACTCATTGGCCACAACGGCTAATGCATTTTTAGCACACACAAATAGAATCTCTGGTGTAACTCCATATACTGGCCAAGATGATACTATTCCATATTATGATACTGCCATGGGTTTAGGCAAGTCTGCAATTTATGTTATGAATCAGACTGATGGGATTATCAATTCTGCACCAATCATGGGTAGTTTTACTAGTATTCTTGTTGGCCCACAGGTGTATGCAAATGCAAATACCATTACTATTGATTCTGCCACTTTGGCCACAGTTATTGCAGCCAATACGGCCAACGCCTCTGCAATAACACAGATTCAAACTGATTTGACCAATATTAACAGTCATTTAAGTGGTCGCCAAACTAATGATTACACATTCTACACCAACTTAAAATCCTTTATGGACGAATATAATCAAGTCAAGAAGTTCTCTAATATGGGTGAAACACAATCATTCCTTGTTGAGAATTATATTGGTTCAAACAAATTACTTACCAGGTTGAACGCATAAATAAAAGATGGCAACAGTCACAATCAATAATACCAGAGAATTTAGCGACTTGGATTTGAATTTTACTATTCATCCAGTTCGTAAGGACATCAATAGGACGACAGGCGATATGGCTGTCATCAATGCTATTAAGAATTTGGTTTTAACTAACCACTATGAGAGGCCTTTCCAGCCAGAAGTAGGCAGTAATGTTCGTAGATTGTTATTTGAAAATTTGGATAATTTAACTGCCAGTTCTATTGAAAAAGAGATTGAGCAGGTTATTAAAAATTTTGAGCCACGAGCAAGAGTTACAAAAGTTAATGCTATTGCAGATTTTGAGAATAATGGGTTTAAAGTTTCTATGGAATTCTATATCGTTAATAGAACAACCCCAATCACAATTAATTTTTTCCTAGAGCGAATCCGATAAATGGCAACACCTCGTTTACAAATTTCAGACCTTGATTTTGACCAAATCAAGACAAATCTAAAGAGTTATTTAAAACAACAATCGCAATTTCAAGATTATGATTTTGAAGGTTCTGGTTTAAATATTCTTTTGGATATTTTGGCATATAACACTCACTATAATTCATACTATTTGAATATGGTGGCAAACGAATCGTTTTTAGATACCGCATTGTTGCGTGATTCGGTTGTTTCTCATGCCAAGACTTTAGGTTATACTCCGTATTCGATTAGTTCTCCTTTAGCAAAAGTTAATATAACTGTTGAGTCTGGTGATACAACTCCAGGCACCTTAACTATTCCAAGAGGATTTTCTTTTAATTCAAATTTAATTGATAACATCTCTTATAACTTTGTAACATTGGATGCATTAACGGTAACTAAAGCTAACACCAGTTATTTCTTTGAAAATGTAAATATTTACGAAGGCTCTTTAAACAGTTACAATTTTACCTATGTTGAGAATTCAAATCCAAAAGCTATCTTTGTATTACCTGATTCTAATTTAGATACTTCTACAATTTCTGTATCTGTATCTCCTAATGCAGGCAATAGTTCTAGTCAAGTTTACACTCAAGTAACTGATATTTTGGATATTACATCCGAATCTTTGTGCTTCTTCTTAGAAGAAAGTAAAAATGGTAATTTTCAAATTTATTTTGGTGATGGTGTTATTGGTAAGAAATTAACTGATGGTGCAATTGTTACTGTAAATTATCTGATTACTAATGGCGAAGCTTCTAATGCAGCTGATGGTTTTTCTCCTAATTCCACAATTGGTGGCTTTAGTAATATTACTGTTGATGTTGTTGGTGTTGCTGCTGGCGGTTCAAACCGTGAAACTGTTGATTCGATAAAATATTCTGCTCAAGCACAATACGCCACACAGAATCGTTTAGTTACAGTTAAAGATTATGAATCTTATATTAAGAGCCGTTATCCTAGTATTGATGCCATTTCAGTTTGGGGTGGTGAAGAAGAATCACCAAAGATTTTTGGTAAAGTTTATATTTCATTGAAACCAAAAGCAAACTATTATCTTTCTGAAACAGAAAAACAAAGAATTATTGATGAGATTATTAATCCTAAAGCTATTGTTTCTGTAGCTGCTGAGATTAGAAATCCAGAATATTTGTATTTACTTGTTAATAGTAGAATTCAATATGATCCAAAGAAAACAACATTGGATCCAGAAACACTCAAAACACAAATTAAAAATTCAATTATTGCTTACAAAAATGCCAAATTAAATACTTTTGGTGCATACTTTGTATTATCTGATTTTCAAGACTATGGTATTTCTATTGTTAGTGAGTCAATTTTAGGTAGTGAAGCTTCTGTTCGTGTTCAAAAACGATTTACGCCTAAATTAAATGAAGTTGCCAGCTATTCTATTAAATTCAATGCTCAGCTTCACCGTGGAACATCATCAAATAAACTACTATCAACCGAATTTGATATTTACGATTCAACAGGTGTAATAAGACGAGCTGTATTTGAAGAAAGTCCACAATCATATACTGGTATTTCACAAATTCAAATCACAGCACCAGGAAGTGGTTACACAACCAGTCCAACAGTAACAATTAGTGGTGATGGTTCAAACGCAACCGCTGAAGCTGTTGTCGTTAATGGAAGAATTCAAAGTATTAAAATTACAAATCGTGGAACAGATTACACACGAGCAATTATAACTATCACAGATGAAACAGGATATGGTGCTGATGCCGTTGCTGTTATTGATGGTAAAATTGGTACTCTAAGAACAATCTACTACGATTCTTTGGCTCAAAGACAAATTATCAATTCAAATGCTGGTGAAGTTGATTACGATAATGGTATTATTAATATTAACAGTATCAATTTCTTGTCAATAAATGCTGACGATGGATTAATTAGGATTGATATCGAAGCGGAAAGAGGTATCATTCAATCACTAAGAAATTCAATTATTACTATTGATGAATCCGACCCAACCGCAATCGTTAACACCTTAGAAAAAATTAACACATAATGGCTGACCAAAAAACTTCCCTACTGATTAATCGTCAGGTACCGGAGTTTGTTCGTGAAGAACATCCCAATTTTATTGCTTTTTTGGAAGCGTATTATGAATTCCTTGAAAATAAACAAGGAAGCCAAAAGAACGATTTAGTTACACAATCCAAAAAACTTAGAGATATTTCTGATGTCGATTCATCTATTGGTGAATTTGAAGATAATTTCTTTAACACTTTTGCCGCTTTAATACCTCGTAATGTTGAGGTAGACAAAGGCATTCTATTAAAACACGTATTGCCACTATATCTTGCCAAAGGTAGTGAGAAGTCTTTTAAATTATTGTTTAGGCTTTTGTTTAATGAAGAAGTTGATATCATTCAACCTAAAACAAATGTTCTTCGTGCTTCTGATGGTAAATGGTTAATTGAAAATGCTTTTAGGATTGAACAAGTTGTTTATAGTGTATATACAGGCAACTCAACCACAACCACATTTAAACTTGCACAAGTTTCACAACCATCCGATGTATCTGTTTACATCAATGGTGTTTTGCAGACTTCTGGTTTTATCATTCGTAAAGAAACAAGAAAACTAATATTCAATACTGCACCAGCTACAGGTGCAACAATTAAAGTATTATACAACGAGTTTGATTTTACCTTATTGGCAAATAGGCAAATCGTTGGTGAAACTTCTGGTGCAACAGCCTTAGTTGAAAGAACTTCACAAAAAACAATTAACTCAGTTCCAATTTTTGAATTGTATGTCAATAAAAAAACATTATTGGGAACATTTGTTAATGGTGAAAATGCCTTTGTTAATATCATAGACCCAATTGACAGCACATTAATTAAAGTTGAGATTCATGGTTTATCCATTCTTAGAACAATTAATGTTATTGATGGTGGAGCAAGTTATAATGTTGGTGACCCCGTTATTGTTTCTGGTGGCGAAGCTACAAGAGATGCAACAGCTGCTGTTGAAGAAGTATTCTCCGGCTTTATTAACCAAATTAGAGTTTTAGCTGGTGGCGCCGGATTTAAAACTGGTAGTAATGTCATAGTTATTGGTGCAGGTTCTGGTTCATTGAGTATGGCTATTGATGCTGTTGATGTTTCTGGTGCAAATACTGCCAATACATTTGTTGTTAATACAGATAGAATTGCAGATTTTGGTAGTGTTTTAATTTCTGATTCTAATTACGGATTTAATGCCTCTGTGGTAACTGAAAATGTTACCTCTAAAATTGTTGATGCTTTAACATTTGAAACTATTACAAGTGTTGGTGCAATTACCAATGTGGCAATCCTTTTTGCTAATGCAACTTTTGCTACTGTTCCAACATTAGAAGCTGAATCAGCGCAATATTTTGCCAACGGAACAACACAGTTTGTTCAGAGTTCACAATCAGTTGGTAGAATTCAAATCAATAATGGTGGTTCAAATTATGTTATTGGTGACGAAGTTATAATTGCAGAAACTCATCCAATGGCAATTGGTATCGGTGCGGCCGCGGCCGTAACTAATGTATCTTCTAATGGTGCAATTACACAAGTTAAAATTCAACCATCAAGAATTCGTGGTACCGCAAACACTTTTGGCAATTCAAATGTAACAGTTATCGGAACAGGCACTATATTCCAAGATGATTTGCGTGTTGGAGATTACATTATGATTAATAATGAATCTCGCTATATTAATGCCATTTCATCAAACACATCATTGAATGTTAATGTTAATTTTCAATATTCAACTACTGATAAAAACATTGGTAAATATTTTGATTATCCAGTTGGTGGACAAAACTATAACCCAACTAAACCAGCTACAATAACAGTTAGTTCCAAAACTGGTACTAGTGCTAACCTTTCTGTTATTGCTTTAATTGGTGATGGCGAAAACTTATTTGCAACAGCTGATAAAAATCCTGGTGAAATTTTAAAGATTCGTATTATTGATGCTGGATCCGGTTATGCTTACCCGCCAGAAATTGATTTAACAAATTCGGGTGATGGTAATGCAACAGCTAATTCAACTGTTGAATCGAGTTATGTTACATTACCTGGTCGATGGACAACTTCAGATTCCATTCTTTCTTCATCTGAGAGAGTGGTACAAGGCCGTGAATATTATGTTGATTATGCTTATGTGTTATCGTCTAAGGTCGAATTTGATAAATTTAAAGATATCTTTAAAAACCTTGTTCACCCAGCTGGTTTTGTTGATTACGCCGAATACAGAATTGATGAAACGATTGCTGCCAACACAGTTACAACTGCCACAATCAATGTTGCAAATACACTTGCAGGTACAGTAAATGTTAATAGTAGCATTTATGTTGTTGGTACTAATACCAAGTTTAACATTGCGGTCACAAGAGGTATAATGAGTGTTGGATCCAATATTGCGGTCAACTCACAAATTAGAACAATTAGTAGCATTATAAGTAACACAGAATTGAGGGTATCGTCTGCTTTCACACTAACCTCAAATGCCGAAACGCTTGTAATTGTTACATAAATAAGATAGTAAAAATATGGCAACCAATTATACATCCAAAAAACTCTCGTTTAATAACGCAGAACAATTCAAAGAATCGTTCTATGAGCCAGAACCAGCAACTGTTGGTTATGTTTTCATTGGAAATCATGTCCCTTATGCAAACGAATCCTCTCCAAATTCCATTGTAGATTCTTCCTTTGATGAGAAATCTACATGGGATAATATGTTTGCCGCCAAGAAGATTACAGGTAACGATGTTGAGTTGGTTATTCCTCGTGTTAATTGGACCGCAAATACAAAATACAAACAGTTTGATGATAAAATTGCTCTAGATGATTTGTTAACTGGCAACACCACTTTGAATGTTAAACCAATGTATGTTTTGACTTCAGAAAGAAATGTGTATAAGTGTTTGGCCAATAATGCTTCTGCCAACTCTACTGTCGAACCAACTGGTGACTATACTACCGCAAACGGTACAATCTCAACGGCTGACGGGTTCATTTGGAAATATCTGTATAATGTTAAACCATCAAATAGATTTCTAACAACAGAATGGGTGCCTGCACCAATCTCCACAAGTAAGTTGGATTACAATGTAAGTTCTTCTGGTGTAATTGATGGTGAAATTACAACCATTATTGTTACAAATGCTGGAACAGGATACGCACACCCAACCATCAATGCAACTTCTTTTGGAACAGGCGTAACAACTATCACTCTTGCCAATACAACAAATGTGGCTGCTAACATGATTGTTAGTGGAACAGGTATTGCTAGTGGAACATTAGTTTCTTCTGTTGATGTGATTACTTCCACAATCGTTTTGAATACTGCCACAACTGCAAACGGTGGCGGCACAACCGCAAACAGTCTATCATTCATTACTAGAGTTTACATTCAAGGTGATGGTGCAGGCCTTCAAGCTTCTGCTAATCTTTCATCTAATGGAACTGTTTCGAAGGTAACAATTGATGTAACTGGAACTGGTTACTCATATGCCAATGCAACCATCTATGGTTCTGGCACAGGCGCAAATACACGAGTGGTTTTACCTCCTAAATTTGGCCATGCTTTCAATCCTGCTAAAGAGTTGGATGCAACCAATGTTATGGTCTCAGAAAGAATTGGTTCAGTTGATTCCACAGAGAACGGATTAATTTCTACTGCTACATCATTCCGACAGTATGGACTTCTGAGGGATCCGTATAAATATGGCAATACATCGCCAGTAATTAGTTCAAATGCTAATACAGTCATATCACAGACTACCAATTTGACATTAATTGCTGGTACAGATTTTGAGTTAAATGAGTTTGTATACCAAGGAGTTTCTGCAAATAATGCCTATTTCTATGGCTTTGTTAATGCACAATCTTCTAATGAAGTTCGTTTGACTAAAGTTAAAGGCACAGTATCAGTAGGCGGTCTATTGGTTGGTGCAAATTCTGGTGTGAATAGAACAGTTGTTAAGAAATTTGACCCCGAATTTCAACCATACACCGGCGATATATTATATGTTGAAAATACACAAAAAATTCAGAGAGCAGATGGACAAGCAGAAAATGTCAAGTTTGTTATTAGATTCTAAGGAAAATGTTTAAATGTCATTAGATACCAACTTTAATGTCAATCCGTATTATGACGATTTTGACGAAGCAAAGAAGTTTCTTCGTTTATTGTTTAAGCCAGGATATGCAGTTCAAGCTCGTGAATTAACACAATCACAAACACTATTACAAAGCCAAATTGGTCGTTTTGGTGACCATGTATTTAAGAATGGTTCTTTAGTAACTGGTGGTGAGTTGTTTATCCATGATTCAACATATCTTAAAGTTGATAATGACTATTCTGGTGTTACAGTCCAAGTTTCTCAATTTGATGGTAAAACAATTACTGACGCTACAGGCCTTAAGCGTGGTGAAGTTGTTGTTGTTTACGATGCTGATGCTGGTACTGGTGATCCAAAAACTGTTTTTGTTAAACAAGTTTCCGGTTCAGCCTTTGTTCCTGGCGATATTATTCGCACCGTTGAAGATGCTCCTATTTTTGCCAATGTTTCTACCTCTGGTGTAGGAACAGGACAACTATTCTCAGTTAATGAAGGTGTATTTTACTACGATAATTTCTTCATTAAGAATTCAAAGCAAACGATTGCTCTTTCAAAGTATAGCACAACATCCAATGTAAGAATTGGGTTTGAAGTTGGTGAATCTGTTGTTGTTTATACACAAGATACTTCATTATTGGATCCTGCACAAGACGCTTCAAACTTTCAAGCTCCTGGTGCTGACCGATATAAAATTGATTTAGTATTAACTAGTCGTTCATTAGTTTCTACTGACGATACACAATTTATTGAATTAGCTAGAGTTGAAAATGGAACTCTATCTTACGCATTAATTTACCCACAATATGCTGTGCTTGAAGATACTTTAGCACGCAGAACATATGATGAATCTGGTAACTATACTGTTCGACCATTCAAACTTGCACTAGAAACAAGTTCAGCTAATACTGCAAATACTAATGTTATTTTGTCGCCAGGTAAAGCATATGTTTATGGTTACGAATTTGAAACAATTGCACCAACAACAATTACATATAATAAACCAAGAACAACCGATTCAGTTGCAAACAAGCGACTGACTGCTGACTATGGTTACTATGTGTATTCAAATACACATTTTGGTTCTTTACCAATTAACAGTTTACAAACAATAGATTTGCATTGTGTATCTAATAGCACAATCAATGTGGCATCTGCTGGTACAATTACTAACACTAAGATTGGTACAGCTCGTGTTAAATCTATTGCATTTGAGTCCGCAGCTAATACACAAAATTCTTCAACATACACCTATCGCACATATTTGTTTGATGTGAATGTTGGTTCAATTGCTGGTGGTAATGTTGTTGCATTAGGAACAAATACTGGTTATGTCCAACTTGCAAATACTATAACTGGTTCACAACTCTATTCTACTGCTAATAGTGCTTATACTGGTGCCAAGTTTAGAGTTGTTGCAGGAACTGGTTCTGGCCAAACACCAAAAACAATTACAAACTATAATGGTGCAACTCAGACAATTCAACTCTCTGAACCATTTACAACAACATTGGATGCAACTTCAAACTGGTCTATTGACTTTGAAGTTAATGATGTTAAATCACTATCAATAGTTAGCGGCACAACTCGTCTTGCTGCAGCTGATATTGATACCTCATCTAAAGATTTAGCTTCAACATATAACGATACATTTATTTCAGATAGTAACCTTGAACCATTATTGTTAAATCTTGGTCAAGATTATGTTGCACAAAACACAATTGCTGATTTCTCTTATTCTTATAAGCGTCTTTATGCATCACAATCATTTTCATCTTCAGACTCTCCAGCTTTAACTGTTGGTAGTGGTGAAACAATTTCTGCTGCCACAAGCTCTTCTGCCAAATCTGAGAACTATCAGGTTGTTGTAACATCTTCAGGCACATCACCATATACTGTTGGCCAAATTATTCCTGCCAATTTATTTACTGTTGATACTGGCACTCGTAAAATTACTGTTACTTCTGGTAACAACATGGTTGCAAATATTACTGCAACAATTGATTCAAGTAATCCTGGTTCAAAAGGCAAAACATATGTTACTGCCAACGCTACTGTTCAAACAACTGGTGGTACAAGTATTTTTGCAAACAATGGAGTAATGCTCTATACTGCAAATGGCCAAACTCACATTATGGCCAATACAGTTTATAAAACTCCAGGTGCAGTTCAATCATTATTTGTTTCTGATGTTGTTGAATTGGTTTCTGTTTTAGACTTTAATGGTAATCAAATTACTGTTGCAAACTCAACAACTGCAACCGATGTTACAACACGATACACTTTAGATAATGGCCAAAGAGATTCATTCTATGACCACTCATCCATTAGATTGAAGGCTGGTTCAGCTGCACCTACTGGCCCATTGGTCGTTAAGTTTAACCGCTTCAGTTCTTCTGGCGCAGGATTCTTTACCACAGATTCTTATGTTGGATACAATTACGGAAATATTCCTGCTTACACTTCTCAGGCAACGGGGCAAGTTTACCAATTAAGGGATTGCCTTGATTATAGGCCTGTTAGAGCGACACCTACATCAACAGCGACAGCAAACACCGTCAGCTTTGATGTTGACTCAACCACGACTGGTCCTAAGATTCCTGAGAATGGTTCCGACATCATTCTGGACTATCAATACTACTTACCAAGAACTGATAAGGTAATATTAAACAAAGACCGTTCATTTGAAGTTCTCCAAGGCAATCCATCTTTGACACCAGTTATGCCTAACGACAAAGATGGTGCGATGACATTGTATATTCTTCGTCAGCCTGCTTATGTTGCCAATACATCCGATATTGATGTTCAATATGTTGATAATAAGCGTTACACAATGCGTGATATCGGTAACCTTGACAAACGAATTGGTAACTTAGAATACTATACTTCACTTTCTTTGCTTGAACAAAATGCATTGAACAAACAAGATTTGACCATTTTGGATTCTACAAATTTACCACGATTTAAGAATGGTATTGTTGTGGATTCATTTGATGGCACTTCTGTTGCTGATGTAACCAATAATGATTACTCTATTGCTGTTGACCCTAAGAGAAAAGAAATTAGGCCAACATTTAATATTACATCTCACTTATTAACATTTGATTCAGCCAATTCATCTAATTATTTGAAGGCTGGTCCAATTGTGATGCCTACAGCAACACATACTGTTTTTGTTGACCAAAACAAATCTTCAAAAGTATATAATATTAATCCATTTAATATTGTAAACTACATTGGTAAAATTCAGTTAGACCCACCATCAGATGTTTGGATTGATACAGACAAACAACCAGATGTCCTTGTAAACCTTGAAGGTGATAAAGATGCATGGGCTTTAATTACACAAGATGCTTACAAATATGAATGGGGTAATTGGGAAACTTATTGGACAGGTTCAACAAGTTCTTCATATATTTCTGACAGGCGTCCAGCTCTTGTTCAAGTAACAACTACTACAACCAATCAAGCTCAAACTCGTTCTGGTGTATTCTCGCAAGTTGTTCCATCCACAATCACTCAATCATTGGGTGACCGTGTTATTGATGTGTCAATCATTCCTTATATGCGTGACCGTGGTATATTGTTTACTTGCTCTGATTTCAAACCAACCACAGAACTCTATGGTTTCTTTGATAACATTAGTGTAAACAAATACATTGCTCGTGCAAATAAATTTACATTAAGCTCTAATAATTTAGGTTATATTACACAGTCTGGTAACTCAGAAGTTGTGAATGTTACTAACACGGCAACAAGCACAGTAAATGCAACAGCTTACATTGTTCGCACATCAAATAAAGAAGCATTTGTAGTTAATTTAAGTCCATCAACATTATTGAATGGTGCAACTATGAATTTAGTTGGCCAATCTAGTGGCACAACAATCAAAATTAATGGATATGACCATTACTCTGGATTCGTAACTTCTGCCACATCTAATACAATTGTATTGGCTGTAGATGCCACAAGTGCAAACAATACTGGTGATTATGTTGGTTCAACAGTTTACATTGTATCTGGAACTGGTGCTGGTCAATCAGCCACAGTTTCTTCTTATACCGCAGGAACAAGAACATTAGCAATCGTTGGAACATGGACAACCACACCAACATCTAGTTCTGTTTACTCAATTGGTAATTTAACAACAACATCCGCAGGTGATGTTGCTGGCGTATTTAATATTCCAAATGGTGTGTTCCGTATTGGTGAGAAAAACTTCCGATTAATTGATACTTCGAGTGGCGACATTGGTTCTTCTTCTACAAACGGAGATGCCACATTCTTTGCACAAGGTATTTTGCAAAGAACAGAAAACACAATCATTTCTGCAACTGTTCCAACAATTCAGCGTGTAGCAGTTAAAGATAATCGTGTCGTTACAACAACAGCTGTTACAGAGCGTGTTGTTGGTTGGTATGACCCATTAGCACAAACATTCTTGGTGTCACCATCAAATTATCCACAAGGCATTTTCTTGTCTAAGGCTCGTTTCTGCTTTAAGACAAAAGATACAACCGTGCCTATTACATTACAGGTTCGTTCTGTTGTAAATGGATATCCCTCAACATCTTTGGTTTATCCATATTCAACTGTTACTTTAACACCAGATAAAGTTAAAACAACTACATCTCCTAATTTGGATGATGCAACCAAATACACAGAATTTGTATTTGATTCTCCATTGTTCTTGCAACCTGGCGAACATTGTTTTGTATTGTTATCTAACTCCAACAAGTATGAAACATATGCGGCTGAAATTGGTAAACTAGATACAGTATCAGCAAGACAGATTTCAGAACAACCATATCAAGGTTCATTGTTCTTATCACAAAACGGTTCTACATGGACTGCTGAACAAAACTCAGACTTGATGTTTAGATTGTTCCGTTACACATTTAATACTGGTACAACTCAGGCACAATTTAATGTTAATTATCCATCTGCTAATACAGCATATGACTTAATGCATTTAATTGCAAATGGTATATCTGTTGAAAATACTTCAATTACATATCAATTTGATTCTGAGAAAGATACAACTGGCGGTAAAACAGGCTTCTTGCCATTTACTCCGTTGAATGATTATCCAATGACCGATGGTTATGGACGCCGTGTATTAACATCAGCTGCCAACACAACATTGACAGTTAAAGCTACGATGGCAACCAGCAATCCTGACATTGCACCATTCATTGATACTTCACGCATTAGCATGATTGCGGTTGAAAACATCATTAATGATTTGCCATTAAGTAACTCTGGTATTGTATTATCAAGTGGTGGAACAGGATACTCAACTAATGCAAATGCCGTTGTAACAATTACAGGTGGTGGCGGTTCAGGTGCAACTGCGGCTGCCGTTGTTACTAACAATGTGGTAACAGCTATCTACTTAACTGCTGCTGGTTCTGGTTATGAAACATCACCAACATTTACATTGGTAGATGCTAATACAACACCAGGTACTGGTGCAACAATCACCTACAACGGTGAAGATAGTAAATCTGGTGGTAACTCAAATGTTCGCTACATTACTCGTAAGGTTAATTTAGCAGACGGATTTGATTCCGGAGATTTGCGTGTTTATCTAACCGCATACAAACCATCAAGTTCAAACATTCGTGTTTACTATAAACTATTGTCTATTTCTGATCCTGATGCATTTGAAGATAAGAACTATCAGCTGATGACACAATTGAATAATACCAATTTTGTATCAACTAATTATAACGACTATCGTGAAATCTCTTACGCTCCAGGTGTTAATGGCACAGCAAATAATTCTGTAAGTTACACTTCAGGTTCTACTTCGTTTAGCAACTTTAGAACCTTTGCAATTAAGATTGTTCTGACTGGTACATCAACAACAGATGTTCCTAAAGTGCGTGACTTCCGTGCAATTGCTTTACCTGCAGGTAATTAATTATGTTTGCTAAAGTTCAAGACCACGAAAATCTAGTAAGAGATATGCAGTCCAAGGCTGTTCTAAATACAGACAAAGCTGGACTGAATAGCTATTTACAGAAGCGTGAATTAGCAAAAAAAGAAATGTCTGAAAAGATGGAAACAAAACAACGACTAGCTAAAATAGAAGAAGAAATGTCAGAAATCAAAAACCTGTTGCGTGAGATTGCTGCCTCAAGGAGTTGCAACTAATGGCTATTAATCAAATCTCCACAGCCAATACTTTCCAGCAA
>JAULBY010020266.1:0-18972 GCA_032358315.1 Ophiocytium majus | reverse complement strand
GCGGCAACTTCAACTGCCGCGCCTGCCGCAGCTTTCAGGGGTACGTGCTACCGCTGCGGCGAGGCTGGGCACAAGGAGGCAGAGTGCGGGCGCCCACGGCGCAAGCACGGGAGAGGCGGCCGCGGCAAGGGCGGCCGCGGCGGAGGCGGCCGCTACCGAGGCGGCCGCGGTGACAACGGTGGGGGGCGCGGCGGCAGGAGCCAGAATTCTGACAGCAGAGGTCAGAACCGCGGCAACCCGAAGGAGCAGGCCGGCGCGGGCGCCACAGGCAAGGCGTGCCCGCTGCACCCCATGGCCAAGCACGACGCCTCGGAGTGCCACGTCCTGCGGGAGAACCCCCACTTAGCCACGGCTCTGGCGGTGGCGGCAGCGCAGGAGGCTGTTTCACTCGCGTCTGGAGACATCGTGACTTCAACAGACGGCGACACCCCCCCGCAGGCGTTTGTGTGCCTGGCGGGTGATGCGGCGAACAGCTCCAACGTGGAGGCTCCACCTGCTGCCCTCAACACAGCGGCGCTCGCCGCGCCGAGCGTGCTGGTGCGTGCGCCGGTGGGGCGGCAGGGCGTGCTACCCCTGCTGTGGAAGCTGGACTGCGCAGCGAACTACAACTTTGTGGACCCGAAGCTGCAGGAGTGGGACCTGGCGCAGGCGCTGCACGGCTCGAAGCCGTACGTTTGCTACGTTGACGCCGCCTTCAAGGGCACGGTCCCTACGGGTGCCATGTACCTCCAGTTGATGAGCATAACCTGGCTGCAGGGGGGAAAAGGGGGCAGGGGGGGGGGGAGAGGGCGCCCGGGGGGACCCGGGTGCGTTTTTTAGCATTGGCCAGTACTCCCCAGAAGCGCCCTGCGCTGCACAGCACCGCTGCTGTTGTGGGCCACTGCAGTGCATGCATGCAATAAACTCTTTCACTTTCGGTGTACACATAACTGCACACACAGTCAGTCACTTGCGGACCCAGCCCCGTTGCTGCTGTGCGGCTGATGCTACTGCAGCCTGACTGCCCACCTGGGGACACTTGACCGAGCGCTGCTCGAGCTCCTGCCGCTGCCGCCGGTCGGCATGTGGGGCTGGCACCACGTGTGCGTTGACGTGGTTGCCACTTGGCCCAGAGTTGCCCATTTGCGCACCACACAGGCGCGATGTGCTTTTCTTAAACTCCGCTTAGGGATGCACATCGCTGACAAAGCATCCCTGGGCGCCCTTTGGAATTGCACAGATGGCGCGCGCCTCCCTTGTCGCCATTTGGGCTGGTGCTGGTGCGGTGGAGGTACCACCTCATGTGCAGCAGCAAATGCCATGCACACATACGCATGCAGCAGGCGGGAATGCCGCTCTCGTGGGGGGTGGTTAAGCACAATTGTGAGCATGCAGTGATTGCTGAACCCACCTCTCCAGTGCCAGCGGCATGCGAACCAACAGCACTTGCCCTAGCGGTGTGCTGCCGTGCAGGCAGGAAAACCAAGCACCAAAAGAACAACAGCATAATACACACCAGATCTGCTGAGCGGGTGCCAGCACTGGCTCGCACTTGTACGTTGCAGCGGCGACTGTTGTATTGTACACATGGTGGTGTGCTGAGCAATGAGCCCGCACGGAACAGGTGAGCCTGGCGACTGACTCAGAGCACCATTAGTAACACTTCGGTGCCCTCTCCGTGCCCTGAGGCCTGGACAGCGAGCACTACTACCTCACTGCACCCCCTCCCCCCTTAACTGCGCCAGCTGCTCCGTGAGCCACTGCACCAGTGCCTCGTTGACCAGCCAGGGCCGAATCTGCGCATGATGCAGCATGGCAGTCATGCTGTCTACGGTCCACGTGCCAACGTTGTTCTGCTTTGCCCACTGAAACAGCTCCACCCGCACACCGACTCCATACCTCATCAGGAGCTGAAGCAGCTCCGTAGGGGTGTTTGCTAAGCACTCCTCTTCTGCAGTCAGCAACGCCTTCGCAGTCTCCAGGTTTCCGTCGTTGCAGCCTGCTGCCGCAATATACACCTCCACATCGCTGATAAGGCCGTTGCGCGAATCGCCGTGCTCTGGGCTGCAGAGGTAGCGCACGATGTCCGTGGCGCCACCCATGGCAGCAGCCTGAAAGATTGATGCTGAGCACGTGCTGTGAACACTGTCCCGACCAGACACAAACCTCGCCTCATGCCGCGCCATCAGCGCATGCAGCGGACCCCTTGCCAAATACCTGTACGCATCTGCCGTGCTGCGTTGCTCAACTGCTGTGCCACCAAAGGCTACGCTGTCGTCGTGCTCAAAGAACCAGCGCACCGTGCCCAGGTGCCCCTCCCTGGCGGCGACCGTGCACAGGCACACGCCCAGCCAGTGAGCCCACACTTGGGAGGCGCCATCCCAGCCTGGCTCCAGAGCGCGCGTCAGGATGTTGAAGCAGTCGCCGCAGTCGCCAGACTTCGCCGCGAGCAGCGCTGCCTCTGTGAGGGTGAGCTGCCCAGCGGGGGTGCGCAGCGTGTGCTGTATTGCCTCGCACGCTGTGGGGAGCATGCCGGGCCGTAGCGCACTCGCAGCGCCGACCAGCACGTCCCCCCACTCGCATTTTAGCTGACTGCTGATAGCACAGTCAAGGACGGTACGGGACCCCCAGGCGCCAATGGCCCTGCCGAGAGTTTTTAGTGCACTGCGGCGTACTTGGGGTTTGTCGTGCTTCGACCGCCTCCACTGTGGCAGCACAGTCGCCGCGTACAGGAGGGTGTTGATGCCTCCAACGACGATGGAATAGTGGGTGTGCTGTGCCGCACAGGAGGCGCTGCCGTGCGCGGCAGCATACGCGGCACGGAAGTGCCTGTTGACACCCGCCACGTATATCCAGCGCCCCTTGCCCACCCACTGCATCACGCGCTCCAGCACGGGCGTGCCGCTGTCGACCAAAACCTGCTGCCGTGCTGTGGCAGGTGCTTGGGGTGGTGGCGGCGGCCGCCGCGCCAGTGCGCCAGCGTTGAACTTCATTCTGGAAGCCTGGTAGGAGGGGAAATGATATGACAAGAGGAGGCAGGTAAGCAGCCTGAGGATGACACAGGAGGCGTTTGTATGTGTGCAGTACTGCCCCAATGGCATACTGGCAGCTAGCTTGAAGCGGCTGTTGTGTGTGAGCGGAAGCAGCCAGCCAGGGACAGGGTGGGTGGCATGCCTCCGCAACAGTTGTCATTTCGGAAAATCTTACTAACATGTGACAATATCCCAATCCCGGGAGCATTGCATGGCCCGTCAGTCACCACACAGTTACTGTACAGCTTACTTCAAGTATGTTGCAGCGCCTCTACGCAGGTGGCCAGACTACTTCCTGTCTGGCTCTTAGCACCGGTACATTTATGTATAATAGCAGGGTTTGCGGCACCTAACAGCATTGGATGCTGGGCTCTGTGAGCCCTGCGCCGTAAAGTTGGCACTAGATGTGACACCCGGAAGCAGGAGGCGAAGAACGGCAGGTATCATAATGTGGGTATGACAGTGAAACACGCCTAACCTTTCAAGCGGCGCCACCGCGCATGGCGAGTGGTGCGCTGCTGCTAGCCAGCTGCGCTGCGGTGTATTCGAGTAATTATGCACTCGCGCGTCACACGATTGCCATCTTCACTCTGTTACTTACTAATAGGAGGCTTCAAGTGCTCTTTTGTAAAAAAAAAACTTGAACCGGCCACACACATCACCACAAGCGATTCAAGCCCGGGAAGTGAGTAACTTTGTTCGCCACGTTTTTCATGCATTTTCTGAAACCCCGCTGTCTAAGAGAGCACTTGTGAACAATACATGTTCACGCACCATCGGTGCTGCTGCTATGGGAACAGCAGACCAGACAGCCTGTCTGAGTCAGTGAGTTATCTGCAGCAGTAGTAGCGGCTGGCGCTGGAGGCACAGGCTAGGAGCGAGAGTGTGATGGCTCAGACTGACACAGCTGCGGCAGCAGCCAACGCTGGCAGCAAACACAATTACCACGCAGTCTCTCCTGTTTTGAACCTCCATTGCACGCTGGTGGGGCACGTGCAAGTTCTGCTCGCTGGCCGGGTACTCACTTAGAGTTTGTACCAGTACTCGCACATGCGCATTGCGCCGCAGCCTGTTCTTGCAGCATCGCAGTGCCGCAGTTGTTTATAGACTATCACTGGCTGTCCATAAAAACATGAAAAGCCTGCTGCCGCATGCGGGTGGGGGGGGGGCAACAATGTTTTGTGCCACATTGGCGGCTGTGCTTGTGCTCAGCAGCTGTGTGTGAGTGTGCCTGGCTGTCCATGCCCAGCATGACAAGCACGCGGCAGGGGGGGGGGCTTATCGGGGAGGGAGCAGCTAGCGCAACACCAGGAGCTCCGGAGCTTGAGCAGCTTGTTGGGCGCGCGCTCCGCATTGAATCTGCAGCAGGGCAGGCAATTTGAAAGTCCCCGGAAATGCCAAGCCTAAAAAATCCGTGCGCAGGCCTGAGTTCACGCACCGTCCTGCGTTTTCTGAGTGCGCGGTTCAACACAATGCGAAAGCTAATTTCGTCATGCGGCAAAGCGCCGGCGCTGCAGTGAGCACTGCGCCTGTTGTGGCAATCAGCTTGTGTTGGCACCTGCTTGCGGCTGCCCATCCGTGGAGCGCGCGTGAAGGAGCAGCTGGTGGCGAGCAAGGTGGCATGCCGCCGCTGCTACTGCTGCTGTTGTGTGGTGCATGCTGCTGCTGCTACGCCTGCTGCTTTACTTTGTTGCCAACTCGGCCAAGTATAACTTCTGTTGTTAAACGTATTTTCGCTGGGGCAGTGAGGAAGCTGGTACTGCTGCCTGTTGCTGCTGTTACTGGCGCCGCCGAGGTGTTCTGTGTTGCTTGCTGCTGCTGCTCTACACCGGTGCTTGCGGACTCGTTTCGACCTGCCCAACATCAAGTGAGCACGGTGTATGGTCCTTGCTTCTTACCGTTGTTCGTCACAACAACACAGCTGCTGCAACATAGCAATGACAAGTCCGTAGGGCCGCGTGAAGAGTACCTGGTGGCAATCGCGGTGGCACCGCCGCTGCTGTTGCTGCTGCCTGCTGCTTCTGCTTTTGCTGCTGCTTCAATTGTTTCAGATAGGTTGGTGCTAAAGCTGTCGGCACGAGCAGGTGCGCTGGAGCCCGTTCTGTGCCAGCTCGAATCAATTGGGGGATCTGCGCCTTTGAAATGAAGCAGACAAAGGACGTGGCAGGTGCGCGGCAGTGGCGGTGCCGCTGGTACCGCTTCTGCTGCTGCCTGCTGCCGCCGCCGCTGCTGCCCCCCACCCCAAGCTGTGCATTGATCAACGACACACATACACTGCTGAAAACTGAGCTCACTTCTGAGCATTGAAAGCACCCTGCACGCGCTGCCCGCGCGCTGTACCGTCAGCGCCTGCAACAGTACTCCCTACCTTCGATGCTGCACTTGCCATCACCAGCTGTAGCGCTGACACACTGCACCTCTTCTTGCCTGTTGCCACCTTCACACTTCCCACTTCCCACCTACCTCCAACTTGGCAAGGCACACTCTGGCACTGCTGCACCACATGGGAGTTACAAACTGGCATGATTTTACACCTGTTTTGACAGTGCCGGTGAGCCTATCATGCACCTCCTCGCTTGCGCAAACTGCGCGCTGATCCCAAGACTCCCGCAGGGACAGTCTTGTATAAATCAATGTGTATATGTATATATATACCGTACATGTAAATACTACTAGTAATAGAGACTTTCCTTTTCACTAAGCGCCGCGTTGA
Organism: Ophiocytium majus; assembly: GCA_032358315.1. Lineage (NCBI taxonomy): Eukaryota > Xanthophyceae > Mischococcales > Ophiocytiaceae > Ophiocytium > Ophiocytium majus. The sequence goes on along the minus strand of JAULBY010020266.1, from coordinate 13,248 downwards.
GCACCTCACCCGGCCTGATCACTGCGAGGGGCGTGATCGATGTAGCCTACGCTAGCAAGATGGCACTTTTACGATATTGTTGGCCCAGCAGGGCGGCGCGTGCGCCGGCCAGCGGCCAGCGACTACTACATTACACCAGACGAACCAAAGAAAGCTTGCAGCATGATTGGTTTACAATTGAACCGAAGCAGAAGGAGCCGCGCAGCAGCGGAGGTCAAGGTCACTGTGTGGCAGCTTGATGCTCTGTGGCGTGCTTCTGCGCTGCTTCGTGCCTTTCGCGCCCCTGCTTGCTGCTACTCACCGGCTTGGAGCCGCGCGCCTCGACTTTAGCGCGAGTGCCGTCTGACGACGCCTTGGCACCAGTTTTGCCGCGCTTGTTTCGCTGCTGGGCCGCTGCAGCGGGCGCCATTGCTGATGTGACTGACTCTTGCAACGCGCACCAAGGCCCTCCCGCTGCTGCCGCCGTCCCTCCCTCCTCTGTAGTTCACCGAGTGTGTGTGTGTGTATGCACTCGTACGTACGCGTCTCTCAGCCAAGTGCACACACCTGTGCACCCTCGGCAAGGACCCGGAAGAGTGATCACGTCACTTGAGCTGCTGAGCAGCACTGCTGCTGCTGGCTCTGCCGTGTGTGTGTGTGTGCTGAGCTGCTGCTGTCGTGCACATGTGATCTGTGTGTCATGTGATGTGTGTGCACACGTGTGTGTGTGCACTACACTGCAAAATGCCAGGCTTTCTTTAGGGGGTATACACAGTGCTGAGCATTGCCAGCCTGTTTGCTAGCAGGAGCGAACAGCAGTAGCGAATTCATTGTCCCGTCCATGGCCTCCTCCGACACTGCGCAGCACCGGTGCTGGGGCTGTTCATCACTTGCCAGCAATAAACGAGCTTCGAAGTAGGCTGAGGTTACTGTGTACTATTGCAGTGAATGCCAGCATGCCATGACAGGCAGCAACATTGGACGATGCAGCGGCAGTGGCAGAACTTGAAGTTTGGCGCACGTGACATGTCTGCGAGGACAAACTTCAAGTTGATACCCATTCAAGCCACGACGCCGGCTGCGTGTCGCTACGCTGTGCCAATGACAAACGACTGTAAAGCAAGGGCAGCATCTCTTCGTTCTACTGCTGCTGCTGGCAGCGCACTCACAGACGTGGTTGGCGACTGGTCTCGTTTCTACACACATGCAGCACATCCACAACAGTGGTTGAACACGCAAGGCCCCCCCCGCCCCCCGCCCCCCCTCTCACCCCCTGCACCCCCTGCACACACCCTGGCCAACCGTCTATACACGCCGTTTACAGCAGCCCTCGGCAGCAGCGGCAGGCCGGCTCCCATTGCCAGTTGAAAGTGGACTACCACTCGAAGTTAAAGTTGCATTTACCAAACTTCAAGCTCCTTGCCGGGGTTGGAGGCGAACTTGTTCTTGTGCCGGTCGTACAGGGCCTGCACACGCGAGGCATATGCCAGCAGCAGCAGCAGCAGCAGTGCCATCTCTAGTCACGTGTTTGTAGGGAAACCAGGGATGCTGACGCAATAACAAAGCATATTTGAAGAGGAACAGGTGTGCCGGGTAGTGTGTGCGGCGCAGGGAGCCTCATAGTGCCGTAATGTGGAAGAAACCAAAAGGCGGCTTAGCCCAGATACTGCCGTGGCTGGGGCAAAATGCCAGGCCGAAGCCTGTGGGGTGATTTGTCCACCTGGTGAAAAGCAGCAGACAGCCCCCACACCTACAAGTGTACCTGCACAATCCTGATGAGAAAAAAACAGCTTTTCAAGATGATTTTGCTGAAAAGCATGGCAGGCATGTCACGTCCATCCCTTGAGAGGGCATCACACCAGGAAAGTGGCAGACGCTTACATTCGTGTTGAAGTAGCCACTTCAACACGAAACATGGTTTGACCAGGTCATACATCACCAATGGGCTTAGCCCTGGCGGCAGTGCCGCAGCCCACCAAAACGTGGGTTTAGCCACCCCTCGTTGATTTTTTGTCACAAAGAGATGGGAACTCGGATGCTCACCTTCAGGTCCTTGACATAGTGTGCGTCCCACCAACTTCAACTACAGCTTCACCAGCAAAGATACAAACTCCAGCTACAACTTCAATTGTTACTCACCCTGAGCCCTCGACATAGCGCGCGTGTCCCACCAACTTCACCTACAGCTTCAACAACAAAGATACAAACTTCAACTACAACTTCAACTGCTACTCACCTTGAGCTCCTCGACATAGCGCGCGTGCCACTGGTTGACATCCTCGCGCGTGGGGTTGGCAATTTTGGGAATGCGCAGGGGCTTGCCAAAAACTTCAAGAACACAAAACACACATAAGGTGGCAGCAGCGGCGACGGCGGCAGCAGTGGCAGCAGCAGCAGCGGCGGCAGCAGTGGCAGCAGCAGCAGCGGCGGCAGCCGTGGCAGCAGCAGCAGCGGCGGCAGCAGTGGCAGCAGAAGCGGCGGCAGCCACGGCAGTAGCGGCGGCGACAGCGGCAGCGCGGGTAGCAGCAGCGGCAGCAGCAGCAGTGGCAGTGGCAGCAGCAACAGCGGCGGCAGTGTCAGCAGTCCCACCAGTCGCGGCGGTGGCGGCTGCAGCAGCATGCAAGCAGGCAGTCACATAGTACTTCGAAGTGCTCCAAAGTACACAGCATGTCAGTCACATGGTACTGTCTTGTTCCTCATCAGCTGCCGATGAACAATTGGGAAACGAGCATGGCCGCCTAAAAAGCCAGGCTGCGCACAAATGGCTGGTGCCTTCCAGCAGACACGCGGCGCGTGGTATGGTACTGTGCCATTGGTACGCCACACATCGAATTCAGAAAATGTGGTTGTAAAATCATTCACTGAAATGCAGGCAATCTGAAGGCTACCACCACTGCAGTGGCGCTCCATGGGGACGGGAGTAAGGGGGGCGAAGGCTCCTAGTACGAAGGAGCCGCTTCAGGGGTGTGGCTCACAGTCTGGAGCCTGGGAGGCAATGCCAGCTGTTTCAGACGTGGGCAAGTAGAATAAAAACGTTGCTTTACTTTACTTCTGACACTTTGAAGTATATGGTGTACACCTCGGTGCAACCTTGTTGGAGACACACTGCGGCTGTCCGTGGCGGCATGTGGGCACACCGCACCTGTGTTGATGTTGGCCTGTTTGGGCAGGAGCGGGAACCACCACGCCCCGCAAAAGAACACCCCCGGGATCTTGAACGAGTTCAGCCACAGGCGGAACTTAAACATCCCCTGCAGATGTGGCAACATGAGGGTACACACGCGCACACGGCAAGAAGTGAGAGCAGCACGTGTCAGAGCACGGAAACTGCCCTCTAGAGCTGTCACGCATGTGCATATATGCCACTGCCGTTCGCTGAGAATTTTGAACTTCAACTTTGAAGTATGCCCTGCGTCGCTACGGCTGCTGAGCACGGGTGCACGGGGCAGCTGCAGTGCAGGAGGTGGGCTGGGGCAGCCACAAGGGCACAGTGTGCCGAGGGTGCAGTGGGCCAGGCGCGCGATGATGACCGGCATCTCCAAGCGAGCTGCAGCGCTGAGCAAAGGCTGCTGGGTGTGTGTAGGCTGAGAAAGAAAGGAAACCATGTGGGTGACACACGCCGCACACATGTCTGCTGTTATGCATCCTGCCTGGCAGTGCTGTTCACGGGTACTTCAGTTTATACCTGCCCAGGGCTGACCTGGATGCCTACTGGCACACGCCATTGCTGTGCCCGCCGGGCGCCAGCCCGCTGCGGAGCCGAACCTGTCTCTATAGATTTCGTGGTATAGCCGGTGCGCACATGCCTTCATGTCTCTATAAGTGATGTACAGAGTTTACCTTAATGGTCAAGTACGCTTTACGCTGCGTGGCTGCTGCTCAGAGCATCTCAATAATCCATCTGCCACGCCAACTTTTCGCAGCTACTTCAACTTCAATTTCAGTGTTGAAGTACGATTTACGGTGCTGTGGCCGCTGCTGAGCACCGACACAGTCCAGTTACCACGCCAACAAAGGGGGAGGGAAAATTGCAAGTGCGCAGTGCAACAAGCCCAGGCCTGGCATCTTTGCCCCAGCCACAAGACTATCTGGGCTGAGCAGCATCAAGGTTTTGTTCACAACTTCAAGTGTACCTACTACATACTTCATTCATGTTTTATGTGGCAAGATACAGCACATGTATATGTACTCAGAGTATATACATGGACGTATACCGTACACCATGCAATACTTCAGGTAGATCAGAATTACCACACGCACCTGCAGGTTCCAATAGGTGTCCACCTCCCCAAAGCAGTACACGGGCACAATGGGGTACCCAAACTCCAGTGCGTACTGCGAGAGCAGCCACAGGCATGCACACAGGCATGAGGGCGCCTTAAACTTCAAGTAAATTAGTTTAGCTGCAGCATGGAAAATACGTACTTCCAGTAGTATTTTTGAAGTATACTTTGAAGTATCTTTATGCTACCAACATATATCGATAAATATCTGTACGATAAATATAACTATTTTTGTTGGGCCAAGACAATTTTGGGGGGGGGGGGTATGTTACTTTGGGTGCCACACAGAAGATACCGATACCTTCATCTGACCATCCCCTACACATACATCGATGCCTTGTACTTCTGAAGTACTTTTGGGCATTTTCACGCCCCACACTCACAAGACGTACTTGTTCGACAGGCACTGTTTGTCAAGTACCCACTTCCAGCGCATGCTGCCAAGAGGAGCCAAGTGCAATCACAGGCATGCACACGTTTGTCGTCGAAATTCATGTTGAAGGTAAAATTAAAAAAATGCACAAATCATGCCATGGCTGGGACAAATTGCCAGGCCGAAGCCCGCGGGGTAATGTATTCATGTGTCCAACACAAGACAACCCCCACTACCTTACACACGCTGGACAAGTGCCGTTGAGGGCAGGTGCTATAGCTGCAAGGCGAAGACAGAAAAAACATTTAAGCGCGTCACCAGTGATGTTTGTAAACACAGAAACGAACAAAATACACAACAAAATTACACAGAAACGCGAACGAAGCGAAACATAAAAAGGGCCATAGCCACCATCTCCGAATTCAAGTCATGGCAAGCGCATAAGCTTCCAGTGCGTAGACAAACTTCGAAAAAGGCATACCTGAGAGCAAGGATCTGTTCGTCCGCATTTTTCGCACAGGCAGTCATGTGCACCACAGGCGCACGCACCGGCATGAGGGTGTTACTTCAACTTGCATGCAGGCAGGCGCAGGCGTGCACTTTTTGTTTTGATGCACCGGCAGCGGGCGCAAGCCATGATGAATTCGGAATAGGGAAACTTATATCGTAAGTTGTCCAACTTGGCACGTACTATTGCATGTGTGTGCATACATACATACCATATACATGGTAAGTACTTGTAAAACAATATACCGGTACCGGTACTTGAAGTAACTGCTCGTTTAAATAAATAAAAGCCTCATCTACCCGCGCTGTACACATACATTCTTCAAGTACATACTGAGGTACACATTTAGTACCTGTGTGTTGAAGTATGCTTCGAAATACTTGGCACTTCTTGAAGTACTTCAGAAGTTTAGAATTGCAGTGCGCATGTTTATATGGCATACCTTGATGAAGCCCTTGCGCGGTTTGAAGGACAAATTCAGTACCGGTGTACCGAAGTACTTCTCTGGAGTACTTCAGAAGTATAATACTACTGTAGTAGAAGTATACAGTTACAGTGCTCATTTGAGTGTGGCATACTTCCGAAGTACCTTGATGAAGCCCTTGCGCGATTTGACGTACACCCTGCCAGCACGCGCACGTGAGCAACACACGCAGCAGTGGGCAAGGCACACAGCAACAGTGAACCACACCAGTGCGTCAGGGTTGACTAGAGGCAGGCTAAACAGTTTTTCGCCGTACAAACACAGGACCAACAGGGTTGGCACATTGCGTACCTTTGGTTTTCACATACCCGTATACTTCTGAAGTATATACTTATTTTAGGCATGTACTACTGTAGTAATAGGTATACCGTTTCCTCCCGGCTTGAAAGCCCCAGCGTACGCGGACGCAGTCGGGCACTGGCTGGCGGCCAAGCACATGATATACGAGACCGTGCTGCGAGGTGTTGACTTCACAATCGCCTGTGCGCGCAAGCGCGCGTACGTGTTTACCAAGCCTGCTGGGCCGGGCGTTGTGGAGGCCATGCAGCGCTTTGGGTGCATCTTGGATGCAATCTGCGCGGATGCTGTCACACTGACGATGAGGGAGGTGCTGTCCCTGTCTGACGCCGTGCACCCTGTTTTCTTGCGGCCGAGCACCATGGGCAAGGCAAAGTCGCTGTACAGCGCGGACGCACCGTATGCATATGGCAGCCCTGTCAGGCGCTGGGCCGGGCAAGAAGCCCAAGCCAGAAGCGTTTGCTGCACATGAGTGTGGCTGTGTGGCATTGAGCTCACACTGCTGCGCGAGGCAGCTCTGCTGATGACGTATCGGCTCATGCACATGCTCCAACGTGCCACAGTCACGCTCATGTGCAAAAAACGCTTCCGGCTTTGGGTCTTTGCCAGCGCCTGACAGGGCTGCCATACGGTGCATCTGCGCTGTAGAGCGACCCTGCCTTGCCCATGGTCCGCAAGAAAACAGAGTGCACAGCGCGGGTCAGGGACAGCACCTCTCGTCAGTGTGACACCTTAAATATGGGGAGTTTTAAATGTGCGGCCCTAATTACTTTTTTAATGGTCGCCTAAACATGTCACCCCCCCAAACTGGCGCTCCTTTTAAGTCACTTCACCCCCCATTATAACCGCCCCCACCTAATCCAGCACGGCCAGCACAGCCTGCTTCTGGGGGGGCATGTATTGTTCATGCCCACCAGTAGTGCCGCAAGGCCTGCAGCCAGCTGCTGTGTATTGTCGAAGCTGCACGGCACAGCAGCATGACCGGCAGCATGGGCGGCAGCAGCAGCGTCTGGCTCATCTCATGAGAGGTCGTGGCAGAGCTGTGCCCAGGCTGTGCCGTCGGTGATGTCCCCGCCCTACCTAGAGCTGTCCCCACCACCCTACCCCTGCCACCCCCGCCCTGCTGCTGCCCCCCACCCTACCTCCACGGGTGACCCTGGCGCTGCTGGTGCCATATATGTACTGAAGTATGTGTATACATACATGTACATGCTGAAATCGCAACAGCAGCAGCAGCCCTCAACAACGGTGTTAGTGCTTCCATTTTAGTTGAGAAGCTTGGTGGTCAACATTTTTTTTTTTGGACAGCAGCATGCCCCAGCGATGACAGACATGTGCTTCCTGCATGCTCAGCCAGCGTGCCGAAATGGAACCTGTTTGCAATAGGCCGTTTCTGACCGCGGCCATGACTGCACGCGATGACCACACCTGCTGCCACCTCACCAACCGCTGACACGAATTTAATTTGTGCCACATCCTCAGATAACACTATATACATATAAATCGCACAAGTAATGTCGTCTGGTCTCACCCCCGCGCTGTCTCTCGTCTACTTCTCGCTGCTTACAGGCGAGAGACCCGGAGTGGCCTCGCATGCACGCCTGCTCACGATGCTTTCGCGGCCTGCCACAGGTCTGCCCTGCCGCACCTGAATGGACCTGTGCTGTCTTGGATCGGATGTCCTGGAGTTGGTGAACATGGGTCTGCCTTTGCAGCACGCACGGCTGGCTTATGGTGGCATCGCACAAGTAAGCCCCGTTGGTAATTGTACTCTGAATCATCCCTAGCCCTCAAGGACGCTCACCGGCGCGTGTAGGCGCGACGGCTGTCTGGTGTTTCTCACCAGGTGGACAATCACCCCACAGGCTTCGGCCTGGCATGTTGCCCCAGCCACGGCAGTATTTGGGCTTCGCAGCCTTTTAGGCTTCTTTCACTATACAACAAATAATTACTGTACTGAAAAGCTTCGGAGACGCCTCTTGGACCCCCGGGGCCCCCATGGATGCAACAAGCAACACCTTTGGGCTCTCTTTTTAGCCCAAGGCAACACGTTGCCGTGCGTTCCCACTCAGGCTGCTGACACAAATTTATCCTGTGCCACACGCTCAGAAAACACTGGTTGGTTGGCAGCAAGCGCTCTATTCCACTGCTCAATGCCACCCCGTATGGAGTGAACACAAGCGCGGGCACGTCAATCTTGAGGAGGTTGACTTGCCTGCGCTTGTTCACTCTATACGGCGTGGCGCAACACATCGAGCAGTGGAATAGAGCGCTTGCCGCCAACTGACCAGTGTGTTCTGAGCGTGTGGCACAGGATAAATTTGTGTCAGCAGCCTGAGTGGGAACGCACGGCAACGTGTTGCCTTGGCTGAAACGAGAGCCCAATGGTGTGTTGCTTGTTGCATCCATGGGTGGCCCCGGGGGTCCCAGGGGCATATCGGAAGCTTTTCCCTGATTGTGTACCCCCCCCCCCAGGTTTTAAATAGCCTCCCAATGCCAATTCCTATTTATTGAGGGGGGTCTTATCACACACTAGACGGTACCTATAATGTCAGTAGACGCTGCTGGAAGGCTTAAGACCAGGTACAGATGAACATTTTACAAATAATAGCACGAAGAAATACCTCACTTCAGAAAGTGCATGATGCGGGGCACAGAGCACTGCTTGCCTGTCAACACCGCGCTTGGAAATTGTCGCCTCCTCCAGGCCCCCCGGCAGCAGTATGTACGTGTATACTTCGAAGTATATAGCTTTAGTATACTTTTACCACATATAATTTGTAGTACTCCTGAAGTGATGTACTTCAGAAGTATTCTTAAGCATTGACTATAACAAGCCAACATTGTGCAACAATGTACATCAGTGATCAATATAGTATATCAGGCATGGTTGAGCATGGTTGAGCATGGAGCACCCCCTCTTGAGCACCGCTTGCCTGTCCACAACGCGCTTGGACATGGTGGCTCACTCATTAACACATTATTAAAATACATCATTGTCATACATGAAAATAATGCATCAGTGAATTTTTAGTATGCCAGGTAAACGTTACTGTAAAGGCGTAACACCAGGTACACGTGGCCACATTTCAAGTGATTATTCCAGGAAGTACGGTACTTCAACAACTGTATGTACACTTGAACATGCTGAGCATAGAGCACTGCTTGCCTGTCAAAACCGCGCTTGGAAGTTGTCGCCTGTTGCAGCCCCCCCGGCAGCAATACTCTTCAGTAATATGTATATACCATACTTCGAAGTGTATAGTTCGTAGTGCTTCTGAAGTGGTGTACTTCGAAGCATGACATTATGCTTTGAGTACAACAAGTCAACATTGTACAGTCAATGTACACACATGATACATGTAAAGATAAGATGCCAGGGGTTGTTGCTGAGCATGAAGCACCCTCTGCTGCGCACTTCTTGCCTGTCAACGCCACGCTTGGAGATGGTCGCCTCCTCCAGGCCCCCCGGCAGCAGCCCCATCGGCGACTGCCACAGCAAAATCAGTAGCAAAGAGACAGCAAACCATGTGGTGTATAAGCTTGGTCAATAACGCAGCCCCATCGGCGACTGACAGAGCAAAGGGACAGCAAATCATGTGGTTCATATGCTTGGTCAATAAGGCAGCCCCATTGGTGACTGCCAGAGCAAACGAGTAGCAAAAGGGACAGCAAAGCATGTGGCCCATATGCTGGGCTAGCCAGGTAGCCCCACCAGCGACTGGCAGTGCACACGAGTAGCAACAGGAACAGCAAGCCATGTGGTACATATGGCGGTCAACAAAGCAGCCGCATGCAAAAGCAAACCATGTGGTACATATGCCGGTCAATAAGGCAGCCCGAGCGGCGACTGCCAGAGCACACGAGTAGCACAAGGAACAGCAGACCATGTGGTTCATGTGCCTCGGCCAATGAGCACACGCATTTTGATGCAAGGAACCTGGCGGTTGCTGCCGTGGCTGGCGTTGGTTCGAAGTACTTCTAAAGACCGTGCACGTTCTACGTAGCACTACCCTTGAAGTACCTTATACTTCTGTTGAAGTATACAGATACTTATCGAGTAGTGAAGTACCTATATACCTCTTCAAGTATTTCAGATGCATACCGCCATAGTTTATTTGTTGTGCCTTCGGCATTCTGGAAACCATGCCGGCAGTGATGCGGTGCAGCGCACCTTGCTTTCCATGAGCCGCCTCATTGCGTGCCGTGTTATCCTAAGCAATACGATCTACCGCTTATGTTTGCATACGCTTCTGACACACTTCAAAGCACTTGTTTCAGTATGTGTTTATAGTGTAAGCCCCATGTGCGCAGTACGGCAGCGCACTTTGCTGTCCAGGAGCCGCCATTGTGTCTTTGTTGTCCAAAGCACTCATGGACGCAATGCAACCTACCGCTTATATTTACATACACTTCGGAAGTACTGCAAAGTACTTGTTTCAATATGTGTTTATACTACTAGTAGTAGTATGAACATCCTGTGCGCAGTACAGCTGCGCACCTTGCTTTCCACGAGCCAGCGCATGGTGTCCATGTTATCCAAAGCACTCAAGCACGCAATGCAACCTACCGCATGCAGTTATATACGCTTCTGAAGTGTACTTCAAAGTACTTGTCAAAGTGTACCAGTATACTTCTATTGAAGTTTGTTATATAGTTCTAGTATAAACCCATGTGCGCAGTAGCGCAGCGCACCTTGCTTTCCATGAGCCGCCTCATGGTGTCCTTGTTTGCTAAAGACTAACGGGCGTGATGCAAACTACAGCTCATACTTCTATCAGCAAAATATTTACATGCGCTTCTGAAGTAGTACTTCAAAGTATGAACTTCGAAGTATCTACATAGTATGCAACCCATGTGCACAGTAGTGTTGCGCACCTTGCTTTCCATGAGCCGCCGCATTGTGTCCTTGTTCGCCGGCAGCACCGCCCTCGTCCACTCCGCAACGAAGCGAAAGAATGGCGCGTTGTACAGACCGTCGGCCGCAAGGCCAACGCCAGGCTCAAACTCCTGCAGAGTGGAAGGAAAAACATGTACTAAAGAATTCATGAGTTTACGCCGCGAAGCACTGCCCTGGCCCACTCCGCAATGAAGCGGAAAAATGGGGCATTGCACAGAGCGTCGGCCGCAAGGCCAATGCCGGGCTCAAACTCCTGCAGAGATGGAGGGAAAAATCACGTTTTTAAGTGTCATTGCGTTCGTGAATCCACGTTGTGGAAAGGGACGGGTTGCATAGACCACTGCGAGGCCAATGCTGGGCTCAAAGTCCTGCAGAGATGGGCGGGAATCATGGTTTGTGAAAATGAATTCATGAATTTGAGCCGTGGAAGAAGGGCGCATTGCATAGACCATCAGCGGCTAGGCCAATGCCGGGCTATACTCTAGCCGGGTGGGCGCCTGTACTCAAGTTATACTTACAAAGTACTTCAACTGCAGTGCATATAACCTCAAGTACAAGTTCAATTTTCCAGAGATTCCCCGCCCCACACGCACCAGTCAATACCTTTTGAGGGCTGCTGAAGAGTACCATTAGCAACAAGGCTTACTTGCTACTGAAGCATAGAGCATACTTTTGAGAAGTACGATTGTACGTGCTACCAGTACAGTACAATACCACTCCTACTACGAAGTACCGGAACATCATTATGTAAAGACAAATGCCAACAAGCCATGAACTGCACTGTGCGGGTGCCCACCTTTCTGAAGCCGCCGTTGAGCACAAAACTCCTGCAAACCATACACACACACATGACGCAGCAGCAAAAGTCAATGACCGGTACATTTTACACATGTACCGGTGTGTGCACGAGCCCTAGCCTGTGCATGTTTTGCACTTCGTGAAGTAAACACACTTCGAAGTGCACTTCAAAGTATTTCGAAGTGTACACAAAAGTGTGGCTGCATTTGCGGCCCAGTACACGCATGTACCGGTATCACATGTGCACATGCTAACGGCATGTGCACATGCGGAGGTACACACACACATGTACACCAAGGTACCACAGAAGTAGTACAGTAGTACTAGCTAGCAGTATTATGTCTATGCAGGTGGGCTCCTGCAAACACACACACAAGACAGCAGCACAAGTCGATTATTGGTACATATATTTACGCGTGTACCGGTACCACATGTATGCACGAGCGCTAGCCTGCCGGCGGATCAGGCCTATCTGCTAGCAGCAGCGATTGCTCTCGGTTGTGCAAAGTTGTGACTTCGTGTGCACACGCTGCTGCCGCGCATGTGCCATTGCCACGTTTGTGCGGGCATGCATGGCATGAGTTATTGCACGCCCACAAGCGGAAATAAATACAACTACATGTGTGCGTGTTATGCATGCTATGCATACTTACCAAGTATTTTGTGACCTGTATATGTGTACTTTGAAGTATATGTGCAAAAAGGGTGTCTGCACTTGCCGCCCCATGCAGCGTGCCGTTTTTTTGGGGGGCTTGCCAAGCGCGTGTACATGCGTGCACATACCAAGCAACAAGCGGTGTCGGTAGAAGGTATAAGTGCTGCATATACTATACATAGTGATGGATCACAGCGTATAAACTCCGCATTATACCTTGGTACACCATATAACGTATGTAAATACGGCGTATAATGTAGTTCAAGTATAGAGATGGACGTATTTATACGGCAAATACGCGGTATATCGCGTTTTTGGGCGTAGAAATACGCCGTATTTTGTATAACGTATCAAATACGTTATACGCCGTGACCCATCACTCACTATACACATCTTACTATGCACATGGCTTTGCTGCCACCATGGTCCATGTGCATGCAGGTACACAAACGGTGCATGGCATAAAACGTATACTTTTACTGAGCTCCGCTTGGGGCATGGAAAGCCCTGTGCACATGGCGTGGGAATGAGGGGGAAAAGCATGGCATGCTGACTCCTGTTGCTAGTTAATGAGACGGCTGTGTAAGCCTGGCATGTTGCCACGGCACTGCTCTGATGTATTAGAGACCCATGTCCCAGGGGACCCCTCCACGTGCCTTTGACAAACTCTACTTGGGGCACAGAAAGCACTGTGCCCCATGACACGCGGTTGAAGCATGTCACGCAAGTACTTCTGAAGCACTACTCATAGGTAGCAGTCCAAGCAGTGTTAAACAATAATATGTAGCACCAGCGCGCCCAGCCCGCCGCCTACACCGGAGCCAAATTCAAGGCTGCACAGCAGGGCGCACCAATCTTCCACATATACTACATACTTGAACGTACTGTATGTGGAAGAAACCTAAAAGGCTGCTACGCCCAGATACTGCCGTGGCTGGGGCCAAATGCCAGGCCGAAGCCTGTGGGGTGAT